>LGRN01000441.1:0-22806 GCA_001883825.1 Emergomyces pasteurianus Ep9510
CAGACACTTGCCATACTTCTTCTTTCTTTCTCTTCTTAACGTTTTCTACTTTTTGTATTATAAGCCCTATATCATATGCCGGCCTCTTCGGCGTAGGCCCCTTACATTAAATAAAAATTTTAATAAGCTTTATCAGTAAGAAAGAATGAGCTGAGTGACTTAATACATCTTCTTTAAATTCTCTGCATTCAATGTTTATCATCTAGTTTATAATAAAGAAAATTAAGTTATAAAAAAGTGCTTTGTAATGAATGTACACAGTCTTAATACAGTGATTGAATCTGATATTTATTCTACACTGAACCAAGCTGACATCATAGCTGAAATTCGCGACATCTCTTACATATCTGTTCTAGATGCTGTTAGTATGTTCTATTAATGACCAGTAGCAGAGAAAGACAGACATAAGCTCATCATTGTATTTTATCAAGAGCAAGAAATCTTTAACATTTATGTTATAAGATTTATTAACAGCGTTGCATATGTTCAACAACTTATAAACAATAAGCTACAGAACTTCTGTAGTTTTATTTACATGTATATAGACAATCTTGTTATATATTTCAAGACCATGAAAGATCACATTGTTCATCTTACAAGACTGTTTTATTAACTATAAGATTTAAACATAAAGCTGAGTCTTAAGAAAGTGTACATTGCATTTTCATTCATTACTCTGCTTAAGTAAAAGATCTCTAAACTCAAACTTTTTATAATTACTAAAAAACTGAAAGTTATTGTTGATTTAAAGTTCTTAAAAATTCTTAAGCAGCTTAAAGGTTATCTTGAACTAATTAAATGACTCTGTTAATACATTTTGTATTATATAAAGCTCGCAGAATCTCTGCAGATTCAGAAAACAGCATTATTAAAATCAACTCTTATAAAAGATCAATCTAGAATAACATACATTAAAAAGACCTTGCTGACCACAGTCATCAACTCTGAATTACAGTTGTTTTAAGTCATTTAAAGTGTTCTTGTTGCTAAATCTTATCTTATACATACAGATCTAGAGCGCTACACATTCATTGATAATGACATTAATAAAGAAAGAGAATTTAATATTATGATTTTTTATATCAAGTCTTTATAAAAAGCATTTAAGATGAGTGATTTCTTAAAGTTTTTTTTATTGTTTCTAGTTAAATTGATCATGTTTCTTAGCTGTCTTCTTACTTAAGTAAAGAAGAACTTTTAATTAATTAAGCTGAAAACAGTCTGTCTTGTATGAACTTTATAAAAAGTCTGTCATGTAATTAAAGTTGTAGAGCATTTTATCATCATGTATACAGATCATGCATTTACAGTCATTATTATTATTTAAATAACACTTAAAACAATCTTCATTGATAAGCTAAATCTTCATCTTATTCAAGTCACTGTATATATTTAAAGATTTAATTTACAAATCTTTTACAAATCAAACAAATTATATATCATTTTTAATACACTCTCTTAACTTTTCTTTATCATGATCTTTAACAATATATCATTCTTAAAAGATAACATAAAATGTTCTTTAATATATTTTACTGATTTTATTATAATCATGTCTTCTATGTTTCATGATAAGATTCTTGAAGAATATTTTCAGAATGCTCATCTTGTTAAATTAATCACTGTAATACATAAGAATAAAAGTCACTCTTTAAAACAGTAGACTACACTTCTGTATCTGCTGTAAAATAATCTTTTATATCACATTATTAAGAATGAACATCATCTATGCATTTCTTCATCTCTTTTCAGTCACATGTTTTAACTCACTCATACACTGCTTTATCATGGTTTTAATTAAACTAAGTACAATCTGTATAAACTATTCATTAAACAGTTAATAAAGAATCTTAAGAAATTCATTCATCATTGTTCTAGCTGTGTTTTAAATCACACTTCTTATCATCTATTACACAGAAGCTATTAACTAATTCAAACACCTGACATTTTACATTATATCATCATTATAGACTTTATTATAAGTCTTTTAAAGAAAGAATTTAATATAATAATGTTAATTACATGTAAGTTCTTCAAGTGTATAACATTGATAGTTAGTCTTAATATGTACAGAGCAGAAGAATGAGTCAAAGATCTAGTAGAATGACTTCAGATCGCTGACTAGAGTATTCTATGTTGAATTATAAGCGATCATGACTTAAAATTCATTAATGTTATATAAACAGAGATTTTTTGCTTGTTAAAGATCAATCTTGTCTATTCTTCTGTCTATCATTCTTAAACAGATGATTAAAGTAAACAAATAAATTAAACAGTTGAAATAGCTCTTTATTATCTTATTATGACTTTGAAAGATTTATATACATGGCTTGTACTTCTTTTATATTTTTAACTGTATTTTAACACTGCTTCATCTGCAGCTATAAAGAAATCTTCTTATAAAGCAATATATAATACATTTATGAATCTACTCATTAATCTTCTTAAGTCTGATCAACTCTTTTAAAATTTTAAGCTTTATATTAATATGTTAAAAGCATTGAACTTTACTGCTCTCATCATAAAAATGTATTATAATAGAATCTATAAGTCAGTTTATTTCAGTCTCAGTGACAAGATGCTTCTACAACTTCACTGTAAATATAACATTCTCTTTTTTAAGATTTTTAAGAAGTTCTTCAACCAGTTTGCAGGTTTTTTTATTGTTAAATGTAAGATAGAAAATCTAGTGTATAAACTCAACTTCTCAACGCACTACAAGATCAACACAGTCATCAGTGTTACAATGCTCAAGCTATATTTAAATGAATTTAATCTATATAATCATGATTATCTTAAGCTTCTTGTTATTAAAATGACCGGTGATACTGACATGAAGAAGTTCTTTAAAGTGAAAAAAATAATTAGTACACAAGTCATTTACAGAGAACAAGCTAGAAAGCTCATTTATTAATTTCTTCTTTATTAAAAAGAATATACTTTAAAAGACAATATATAAATCAATGAAAATGACTGTAAGAATAGCAAGAATATGATTAAGAAATTTCTTTAAATACTTCTCACTCTTGTCTTAAAGCAATGAGAATGTTCTTTAAACAAATAACTCTATATATCACTCTTACTTTTGTCAGTACTGTATATTTAATGAACAAATCACTTACCTGGCTGAGCGTTGTATCTTAAATCATGTTCTTTTATATTTAAAATCACTTTCTTTTATATTCTATGTTTATTATTTTCTCTGATCACTTGTCAAACTCTATAAAATGTCTATATCACCACGTCTTATTCATCATAACAATCAACTTACTAACTTTTATAAAACATTCATCACATCTGCTACAGCAGTTTATAAAAATCATACAACTATCTCTCATCTCTTTTCTTTCTTTTCTTTTTAAGCCTATCTTTATTCTTATAAAACATTTACTTCATTCTTTTTCTATCTCTTTTCTTCATGTTATTTCATCTTAAAATTTTTCTCTTTTATACTAAATAGCTCACTGCTTCATCATCATGTTGTTACATTAATATCAATCTATGTTATACAATCAATTTTACTTCTCTTTACAGCAGATCAATCACTGACTAACATTTTAGAACAATTATCAACTTTTCATCCTGCTTAAATTTAGATAAATCTCTTTAAAAAAGATTCTTAAATTCTATTAAAAGTAGTTCTGTCAATCATTGACGTCAATGAAGTCTTCTTAACTCTTACAGAAGATTTATGACTTTTGTTAAAGAAACTAGTAAAAGTAAGTCATCAGTCTTACTTTACAACACAGCTTACAGAGTTGTATCTTGTTAATAAACATAGATTTTTATTAACAAATGTCTCATATCTAGTAACCTATCTTTGTGTCACTAAGAAGTTGATTTTAATTGACGTTCTACATAATATATTCGCCAGCAACACAGTCATTAAGCTTGTTAACATTAAAAAATATTTTAAAACTCAACTCATGTCAGTCATAGCGTCTGCTTTTAGAACTTTTATTAAGAAGATTTCATTAAAAGCTTTCTTTGTTATATTATCTCTTTTTAAAATGTTAGATATGCTGTTCTTATTTCTTAGTCAGCTCATAAAGAAGAAAAGAATCAATCTAGTCTCATATCATTCACTGTCTTCTTCTTCTCTCTTACTATTCTTAACACTTGCATGAAAAGATTTCACTTCTTAAGACATTCTTAGTAAACACTATGTTATAGAACAATGCTAACTTATTTTAAATACATTATAAAAACTCTGTGTATCATAGCTCAGTGCAGCTCTTGTTCTTTTAAATCACTGAAATAAGCTCAGTGCTTTATATGATATTAATATATTATTTTAACACAGTCTCTTCTTTATACACTGTAAATTTATTAAAATTGTCTATGAAAACACTAAGTTAGCAGAGCTAGTCACTTAAATAGAAAATTTATTAGATTAAATAGACAGTGAAGAGTATATGTCATCTCTCATTAAAAACAATAATTATAGTTCTTTATCTCATACTTTATCAGTCAAAGCTTAATCTCAGTTATTACAGTCATTCTCTTCTTATTCTATCTTTTAATAACTTAATGTTATAAAAGACTCATTCACAGAATTCAATGATGATAATAAAGAATTTTTACACAATATTCTTACTTTTTATTATTTCTTAATCTTTAAGAAGATTAATATCTTGATTAAATACTAAGCTACTGTAAACATATACATTAAACATAAATAAATAATCAGACTATTTATAAAGAAAGAACACAAGATCTAAGATCTTGTAAAAAATCTAGTTAAAAAGTAACAGAAGAAGCAGCTTGTAGATCTTATTACTTTGTTTATTATTCTTTATAAATTGTACAACAAACATTCTATGTTAAAGTAATAAAGAATTCAGTAAATTTATCATGATCAAGTCACTGTTACAGATCAAAGTTAATAAACAGAAAATACATTACACTTCTTTAAACTTTACATTAAATTAAATCTAGCAAATGGCTATGATTTCTCAGATTTCTCTTCACTAGAATCTCTCACTGCTCTTAAGTCTTTAACTTGATTTATATAAATAAAGATAGATATGCTTGTAGATAGAACAGAGTCACATTATATAACAGATAAAATAACTGAAGATGTAATTGAAACATACAATGTAAATGAGAGTGTTTATATTCATCTTACTGTCTGTCTTTTAAATTTTAAACTTTACAACTCTCTAGATCGTTATGTATGTAAAGTAGTTATTTATTTTAATTCAGACTTTGTTAGTATAAAGCAGCACGCTCATGAAGCTAGACAACTTTAAATCATTTATAAGCAATTTAATGTTAAACACAATCTTAAGCATTTTAGTGTATTATATTTATAAAGAATAAATCAATGAAGATGAAAGATTAAAGTTTTACAGACAGAATAAGAAAAGAAGAATATAATTATTTTTTTCTCTAGAATTATTAAGATTAATGTATAAAAAGCAGTCTAGAATCTGTGCACATAGAATGTTACAGAAGCTTTAAACAAGTTAAACTTCTGTTACATAGAACAACTTAAAGTCATGATCATTTAAAAGTCTCATCACTGTTTAGACTCTCTTATTAATTTTAACACTTCTTATTCTAAGTTAAAATCTGTCTTTAAATGTCAGTGTATTGTCTTTATCATGCTTGCTGTAACAAGTGATCACACATTTATTATAAAAGAATCATCAACTGTTTTCAACTCTTTATTAAAACATTTTAAACAGACTTTAAAGAAAAAGACTGCTCAGTCATTTCTCTTCTTTTTTCTTTTCATCTCTGTCAATTATAAAGATCTTAAGTTATTTAAAGATCTTTACATAACAGACACTCTCTTTATAATCTCTAAGATCAAGAAGACCTTGATTAAAAGAGAAATCTTAAAGCTCATTCTGCTTATCAAGAAGACTGTCTCATCAGTTAAAAAGATCAAGACAAAGACTCTGAATAAAAAGACTCTGTCTGTTAAAATTCTCGCTCTTTGTTGTTTCACTTGTAAATGATCACAGAACATTCATCAACATTCTTGTTTTTATAATAATAATAAAATTAATTTATTACAGAGAGTCTTCACAGCATCTGCTTTGTATAATAATAAAAGAGTTACATTAGTCTGTTTTCTATTTTGTTTTACTTATTACAGTGAGAGCACTGTGTTTTTTCTATATGATGATAACTGCTACGCTCCGCGACTACTATGCTCCGCGCTTCGCGTCATGAACTTTCCATGGCCATGGCTCCTTCCCCGCTCCGCGCCTGCCCCCCGCTCCGCTTAAGAAGCATATAATATAGAACAACGCAACACCTCTTAGTTAGCATCAATCAATAATACATTTTCCACCAAGCATAGAGCTTCTTTTCCCTACCAAATATAAAGTTATATGTAGAACATTGTATAATCATGCAGTCTTATGAATTAAAGAGATTTCTTTATTTTAAATAGATTTTATCACAAGTTCAAGTCTTCTCTCTCTCTTAATAAAATTTAAAAAGTTTTTATTGTGAATTGATGACATAATCGCTTCTTGAAGTAGATGAGTAGTTAAATTAAAGCTACGATGGTTTTGCTGTTTCGCTTGAGAGGGTGTTTCTGTGGGAGGTGAAAAGCTTGCTTGATTAAAGGGGTATGCTAGCTACGGAGTTATATATGATGAAGAAAGGTTTACATAAGCCGGACGGATAGTGTCTGACACTCTTACTCATTATAGTATTACTACAGAGTGTTGCATACACTGTAGACCCTCTTTCTATGTACATATACAAAATTAACTGAAAAAACATAACAATTAAAAAACCAGTTCTTCATGTATTTCTTATACTATTCTACTTTCTTATTTTTATCAACTTCTTTTAATGCATATATTTCAATGACTTAAGCAGCTTGATTAAGTCATCTGTCACATTCTCAGTAGATGAAATATATCAGATCAAGATCTCTTTCTTGTAAGTAAGATTTTAAAGAATGTAAAAACAGATTTTTATATGTTTTAAGCAGTGTGAAATGACCTTACTAGAGAATAGCTTTATAACTGATTTATTGTCAGCATGAATAGTGTATGTTAGATCATTTATCACTGAAGAAAGAGAGTGATCTTCAATATTAAGATTATTTCAGTAAAAGAAAACAAGACCAGCATTCTCTAGAAGCTTTTAAAGATAAACAAGCTCATAGACAGTCTTTAAAGAAGTAATATATTCAGTCTTTGTAAAAGACTTAAAGATTCTGATCTGCTTGCAGCTGCATCATGCAACAGAGTCATCAGTTATATATATAATATAATCAATGATTGATTAAAATCCTGAATCTCTGTTCGCTCAATCAACATCAGCATGCACTACAGACTTTATTTTTACATCTTTATAATAGATTATTTTCTCATTAATAGAGCTCTATAAATAATAAAGTGTTTACTTAAATACTGCTTAATTCTTTAATGTAAAACATAAGCTAAATCAGTTAAAAAAGTCAGTTGTAAAACTTACATTCAGATATGTGTTAACTGCTAAATACTACAGAGATCTTACACTCAATTAATAAAAGTGTAAAGAAAACTCTTCAGTATAAGCAACTGACTCTTTATTATTGTTTATAAAATTAATGTTCTGTTTTATAAGAATAATTGTAGAATAATAGTTCTTTATAAAGAACTTCTTTAACAGATTCTTTATAAAGAAGAATTAAGAGAGTGTTAAGAAATTAAAGTCTTTTTTAATTTGCATGTCTAAGTAATGATTAAAATTTCTTACATTCTTGATCTTATAATTACTGACTATCTCAATCTTGATCTAGTTTAAATCTTTTATATTCAGACTGTATAGTTGTACATCATTCATGTATATAATTATATAAACTTTTTAAGTGTTATTAATAAACAACTTAGTGTTATATAAACTGACATGAAAGCTAGTTTTTAAGAGCATTTTTTATAGTTCTTCATACTATAAAAGAGCAGTCTGCTTAAGCTTATAAAGATCTTGTATTAATTTACAGACTAAATCACTGTGATTTTCTTTAAAGTCAGTAGATTAATACATATAAATTTATTCATTTTACAGTAGTTAAGTGTTTAAAAACACAGTCATCATGTCAATCTGAAGAACATGTTATTCTTAAGATATTAAGATTATTATAAAAGCTTAAGAGATGAAGATGAATATAATAAAGATAAAGATTTTAAAGTAGTTTACTTCTTTCTCTTGATAGTTTCTGCATACAACTCAGCGAGTCTTATAACAGACTATCTTACTCTTGTTATTAATCTTTTTATTAAACACTCATTGATCATAAAGTATGATCATATCAAGAATTCTTTTAACTAATTGTCATACATTTATTTATTTTAATTAATTAATCTTTTAAACATAGACATGAAAGTAGTGCTTTCACTTAAAAGAAGCTTTAACACATGTGAGATTTTTTAGAATTAAGAGTCTAATTATTTTAAAATTCTTAAAAAGACTTTTAAATTTATTTCTTACTAAGATCATTCTCATTAAAATCACATTCTCTATGATTAACAGAATGACTAGACTCTTAAAGATAGAACTGTTTGTCTTTAATGCAAATTTTAAAGAAATAAATGTGTTCTGCATTAAGAAGATCAGAATCTTGACTGTAATATCATAGTTTATTCATCAGCTATTTATTGATTTTAAAAAAATTAAACAATTTAATAGAATTTCTTCTTCATTAAGAACATCAGACTCAGTGCTTGTATGTATAAAGATAATATTCTGTTTTAAAGTGATTAAAAAGATGATTACAGCTGTCTGATGAGTGATTATTAACAATGTCTTAAGATTCTAAGCTGAAAAGATAGATAGATTCTTTAGATAAAGATTCTTTTGAAATGTAATGTCTTTTAATATATATAATCATCTGTTGAAGAGATCAATCAGTCAATAGTTAGTAAACTTATTATAATCTATAAAGATTAATTTTAAAAAGCAAGAGATCATTTTATTTACAGACTTAGACATTATTTTTAAAAATGTTTTACAGTCTTAGTAATATATGTCATGTGTTAATGACAGAGCTTTCAGTCATGTTTTATATAAAGTGATTGACTTTAAAGCTGTGTTCTCTCTCTCTATATCTTTGTATAAAATTGTTAAGATTGATATAAGATTAAGAAGCTCTGTGACAGCAATAACTGCTTTACTTTATAACTTTATAAAGACTAAGAAATCTATTAATAATGACTGAGTCTTCTTTATAATCAATTCAATAAAACATTCAGACACATTATCTTACTAAGAGATATAAGAGAGAGTTAATTCTTATTTAATTTCTTTATTAAGCATATAGACATTGACTGTATTTGAGTTTAACTCTTTGTAATTAAAGTGTATGATTACAATGCCACATCTAAGAAGATTCTTAATAAATTAATTAAAAATCTGTATATATTTAAGTACTTCATCTTTACATTTTAAAAGAAATACTCATCTTATTCTTATTACATTATCTATAATAATTATAACAAGCTTCTTGTCTGTATACAATGAGATATTCTTTTTCTTACTCACTTTTAAAATGTTACTGTCATTAAATATATTTATTTATATCTTAAGAGCTTTGTAGATGACTCTGTACAGTGAGACATTCTTGTAAAATGCATGTTTTTATTTAAATTTAATACATGTAACATAAAAGAAGAGCTTTCTCAAGCTAATAATAACAATTTTAAAACATAGATTTTTAATTATTTTTATTATATTATCTTGACTGATATGATCTAGTTAGTGATGTTACTTGTTAATTAAAAGCTGCTTTAAAATGATAGCAGATAGATGAGTTAGTAAAGACACTACAAAAGAGTCAGTATTAAGATTCTTTAGATTGATTAAATGCTCAATCTTTACATGATTAAATAAGTTAAGAGAGACAGCATTAGAATTGTACTCTGTAGAAATAATCTTTAACTTTAAAACTGCAAGATATACAGTTTTATTAAATTTTAAATTATTCATTATTTCATTAAATGTTAAAAAATTGTTAGAGAGAATATAGATATTATTAAAAGCTAGATTAACATAGAACATGTCACTGCTAGCTAAAGACAAGAATTTAAAGTAGTTTCTAGCTTTAATATACATATCATGACAAGAATAGCTCTAACATTTCATAAGATCTGTGAAAATGAGATTGACAGAGAGTTTGAGTACATAG
Organism: Emergomyces pasteurianus Ep9510; assembly: GCA_001883825.1. Classification (NCBI taxonomy): domain Eukaryota; kingdom Fungi; phylum Ascomycota; class Eurotiomycetes; order Onygenales; family Ajellomycetaceae; genus Emergomyces; species Emergomyces pasteurianus. The sequence goes on from LGRN01000441.1 coordinate 10,136, forward strand.
TACACTTGATTGAACTTAATCAGTCTCTTGTTAGTTGATATAAAGGCTATGTTAACATCTTGAATCTTGAGAATGACTCTATTAATCACTTGAACGATTGAATTGTTAATCTTATAAAACATTAAAAAATGTGATCTGTTGCATGCTATATAGCATCTTGTGTCACTGTTTTATATAGTAAAAGAGTTTTTACAAGACTTTACAAAACACACAGATATATTAATAATCTCTGTAAGATTTGTCATTTAAAATGTCTCTGAGTCATTAGTTATAGCTAATTAATTCTCATTGATCTTCTTATTCTTCTTTTCTTTAAACTTCTTAATTCTTACAGCATTGTAAGCTCTTCATTTATTAAAAGCTTTATCAAGATTAATTAATCAGTATATATTATAATAATCTCTTTTACATTAAGAGCATGTAAGTGATAGATTGTTAATTTCATGGCTTTTGTTATGATGATCATTACAGACCTGGCTCTGTGTACAGACTTCTTAAACTAAACTTAAGTTTATGTTTAATAAGTCTGATTAAGCTGCATTCACTGTCATGCTCACTGATTATATAAACTTTTTATCTTGAAAAAGATTTAATCATGAACAGATTTCTTTTATTAATAAATGTACATTTAATATAACAGTTATGAACTTAAAGATCTGTTTCTCTTCTATTTTCTTTTACATGTAGTCTTGTTATACATTAAAAAGTATAGAATAGAACACATTAAATAGAAAGAAATCCGCTAGAATTACATCTTTTAATTCTAACTTTAAAATAACTGTATAAAATCTGTTAAAGAATGTATGTAGATTCATCATCTGTGTGTCACTTAATGTTATAAACTTTAATATAGCTTTACAATGTAATTGAGTCTTAAAGACAGTGAACTTCTCTGTAATCACACGTCAGAGTGTGTACACTATTCTATTTTTATCATTTTTAGTAAATCAAGATCTGACTGTCACATTTAATAAGTTTAATATAAAGATATATAATCAACGATTCTTTGTTTCTTAAAAAAGAGTTCATTTAAAATTTTAAAGAGAATTCTTAATCTATTTCTTTTCTATTAAACTCTAACATTGTACATTTATAAGTCTTGCTTTCATCATTGTCTTTCAAGCAGTGTAATTAAATATGTCTATTAAAACATTTAACTTAATAATATTCTTTACATTCTATTTAAATTGTATAATGATCTTGTTAACACAGTTATCTGAATTGTAGAGTTTGTGATTTAACATAGTCTTGATTTCAGGATTTCATACAGAAGCAGGCTGAGTTAATAAAATGAGTACATTAAAGAGTGATAGTGCTGTGACTGCTGAGACTGCTGTAATCTATGTAGTTTAAGCTTAAAACTCTTCTATACAGAGCTGCAGTTTTAGATCTTTATGTTTCTTTCATTCTGTTTTATATATTAAACAACTCTCAGTAGCTGAATTCATGCATGAGAGTGCTGAGATGTTTTCTTCATCATCTTCTTCTTTATTAACACTTTTAAAGTGTTATTCTAACTCAGTGAGACATTGTTTAGATTAGCTTGATCTCACAGTGATTAGAGCTGTGTTTAAATCAGATTCTAGACAATTCAGTGTTATAGAAGATTTATTAATAGAGCTGTTAAAGACTTCTAAGAGCTGATCACAGACTGATGAGAAACAGAGTAAAAGATCATCGTCAGTCACTGAGCTTAAGAGCTCAACACAGAACTGTAAATGAGTATTTAAGTGTGAACAGAATGAATTCATCATGATGTTTGTTCTATAGAATTAAATATTAGATTCTTGTCAATACTAATCATCAGAGCATTCTTAACTGTAAAGTTTTCTCTTTACAAAATACTGTTGTTGAATGATTAAAATAAGATGATTTTTAACGCTGAGACGTACTGAATGAAGCAATGCAATATATATATAGATTATTATTAACAAGAAACCTGTATACATAGTTTTTTGTGTAAAACAAGTCTCATAATCTGTGAAAGATGAAAAGCTTGCTTGATTAAAGGGATATGCTAGCTACAGAGTTTTTCTGGTGGAGAAAGGTTTACGTAAGTCGGACGGATAGTGTCCGACAGTTTCGCTCGGTGGTGGATTATGTTAACTAGTTATAACTAACTATAACTCTGTAGCTAACTTAGCATACCCCTTTAATTAAGCAAGCTTTTCCATCTCTCACAGGTTATAAGGCTCGTTTTGTATAAAAACTGCGTATACGAGTTTCTTGCTAATAATAATCTTTATACATATTGCATTGCTTCATTTGATATGTTTCAGTGTTAAAATCATCTTATTTTTATCTCATTCAGGGCTCTCTTAACCTTGTAGAGAAAAAACTTGTTAATTAATAATTAAGAACATCTGGATGATTAGTATTAACAAAAATTTAATATTTAATCACAGAGAAATCATGACAGATTCATTCTATTTACAGCTAAACACTTACTTTCAGTCTTACATTGAGTTTTTAAACTTGATGATTAGTATTTTCTATATATATTAATCATTCTATTAGATTTAGTGACTACTACTATATATTTTATGATTTACGGATGATTGACAAAGCACAGAGTCATAGAATGTAATATGAACTGACTTCACAAAACTTAGCACACTATGGAGAAAACATGGGCTTATACCCCTAGTTACTTATAAAGTAATATTTTTCTCATTAGTCTGAATATAGTAGTTCTCAGGTATCAAATCATTGTCCAAAGTAAAACCTGGTTATTAACATAAATGGGATATTAGTGAAGAATATTTCGGAGAAGTTTAATTTGTAATAAGCTGCTGTTCATGAAGGGGCTCTGACAGCTTGGGTGTAAATACCGAGTACAACTGTCTGAGCAAGCTAAGAAAGAGGAACTTAGTAGTTAGAGGAAGAGCAAGGGGTTTCCGAGGCTTTTGAATAGTTTCTATCAGACGTATCACCGATGCAAAGCGTGTTATCAGCGCGTAGAACGGTAGTTTATGGCTAGGGGTGCGAGCACCGCCTGCTACAGTTGAACTAATATATCCGAGATTTACCATTATACTATCAGCGTATAGCACATATATTCATTCACAACATTAAGAGAGTCTTTGACTGGCAACAAAACTAAACAGGGAGCCAACGTCGTTGTTCTGGTGAACAAAACCAGGAATAAGTTTGAGTCAGAAACACTTTACCGGTTCTTACATTAATGAAGCACGTGTATGACGTTACCTAGAGTGAATACGTTGCGTCTGGGAGTTGAGTTCTAAGTCCGAGCCTTTAGAAACAGGCACACCAACCTTCTTCTCCAAAAAATGAACAATATCATCAATCTCATCAGGAACCTTGTACCAATGGCCAAAACCATCATACACTTTCCACGTCACATCCATGTCAAGCCTCTTTTGCAGAAAATCAACCATAGACTGCCCCAAATTCACTGAGACTTTCTCATCCGCTGAACCATGACCCAAAAATACAGGACTTTGAAAATTGTGTGTTGAAATGGAAGGCAGCATGGGCAGGTCAAGAATGTCGCGGATGTGATTGATTGTTTGTAGTTCTGCAGATTCGCCGTCATCATTGACAGAACCATCATCAGTGCTCGGTGGAGGAGGTTGAGCGAACGGATTGAATGTGTCCTCATCCACGACATCTCTCGAAGACTGGAAAATATCTTCTAGCTGTTTGTTAAATGGTAACCAGCCGCTCATTCCCACAAATCCTCCCACTAGTTTTCTGTCACGGAATTCCATTTCATTACTGTTATCTTCTCCCAAACCACCAGCAAGAAATGTGAAAATCCCTGCTGCACATCCTTGACTCAGGCCACCAAGAATTATCCTTTTATATCCATCATTCTCTTGACTAGCAAATTTATTTGCCTCGCTTTCAATCAGTGAACGTAAAAATGTTGCAATTTGACATAGCCCATCGATCTGAAGCTCTGTTCTCTCTCCTGGGTCTTCCAGGGAATAGTTATCAAACCATTGGTTGATTGGAATCTTTTTCAGGACTGTTGATCGCCGCTTGCTCGCGGTTGGAAATACGAATTTAACAGTTGGGAGTCGAGCAGATAAGTCTGCAGCTCGCAAGAATTCGATGCCAAAACGTTCGGCGTTGCTACCCCGACCGTGGAGAAGGATGAAAGTATGGGTATGCTCTGTGGTTGAGAAAGGTGGGATAGCTAAAGGTTCGGAATAAGTTCTTTTGTTGGAAGGCATGATGATATGAGGAGGGGGGCTGGTTAAACGTGGAAAAATGATTTAGTAACCATAGGAATGGATTTGCCGCTGAACTGTGTCAGTGTGATAAGCTGTCAATTAGATGAAGGGATATATGAATTCGTCTGATGAAAATGATGGAGTAAAAAGCAGCTGTACGGAGTACACAGTACGTTGAGTTTGACAGTCCTTTGTTCGACTTAGCGCCAGGCTGTAGCATAGTTGAGTAAGCAAAATAAGAGGAGCATCCTGTCATACGGAGAGGGTGGACTCTATACGTAGTAGCAATCATGATTTGACCAACACTTCTATGCGCCATGCATGCGCGGTAAACAGGGATTTGGACAGGAACGCCCATTCAACATGCCAGCACGGAGAGAACCATGAGAGCGCTTAGAGCATCCCCTCAACATTTTTCAAGCAATCGCTCCTTTCTCATTTAAGACTACCAAGCCAGAAGAAGCATTGTTTTCCACGCGAACGGTACCGAAAACCATTTCTCAGAAAAACGAATCGTATCATGAATCGATTGAGTCGGGGCACACACGTCATGGAAGCGTCAAACTGCTTTTCTAGATCCAATCTCTTACTAGTACTCCGTAGCACCCAGAACCATAACTACTGCCGATTTTGAGGCTTCATACTATACAAAAATGAGCTCTTCTAGCCAATCAGAGTGTGAGCAGCTAGTTCGATCGTTGGGGTTTTCAAAATGTATTCACCTGGACCGATGGCCCGTAAGCGAACCCGCTTCATTTCCGTTGTACGAGTATTTCTTATTTTATCAGCTTTTAATTATGCCCTCAGAAATGCATACTATGCACCCCATGCCCATGTGGGTAACATTACCCATTTAATATTGGGAGGCTCGTTCACTACTACGTATCCCCATGACACTGCCAACCAAAAGGAGAAATTTGGGTCTGGCGCAAGAGTCGAGTCTGGCAAAGTCCACGAGGTATGGATTGGGCTCGAAGGATGTGAGTATGTGATTAGGGAATGAAAGGACACCTACAAGTAGATGTTTCATGGTCAATCCATGGTCACATTTTCCGAGGATTTGATTGTCTAGATTTTGAATATCAGATGTGTATTAAATTATGAGATGTCGTTTATCTTATTGGGACTTGCACTTTTAGCTTTGCATCCCTTCACAAGCGAACTGGCCCAATATCCTAAAGTTATATTTGTATCTGCTTGAAGCAGAATTTTCAGATCCATTCAATTAAATAGTGAGCTATTTTTTTTTCTCTTTGCCAATTGTCCTACAAAAAGATGGGATACAATTCACTATCGGCGATGTATCCACTATCACCCTGGGCATTTATTGCCGTCCACGGCGTCGGCCATTAAGGCGTCGTTATCAAAGGTGCCATTGATACCGTTACTGCAAGGGTAGTTGTGACACTGTTGGTAGGGTTGATAGCATGGCGCATATCTTCGTCAATGTTTTCCGGGTGAGACCATTCGACGCTGGAATTCTCATCTTCCGCAATATATTTCCACAAATGAAGCATAAAGGCGATACGTTGATTTAGAAAGGGCTGGAAGTCACTCCGATGAGGAAATACGGGAGATAATGTAGAAATATAGGTGAAGAAGACCCAGATTTAAAACGAGCACGAGCCCTCGCAAAGGTTTTGCATGGTAGCTGGACTGTGAGAAGAGGAAATGGGTCGGTAAAGTCGTTAGGGAAATCGGATAGAACTGGTCGGTGGAGAGTATTTTAAACATGGTATGCTCATGCTTTCACATGATAAATTTAATGAGGCGGCTTGTCCACCGTAAAATTTCAAAACTGATTTCCGAAGTCTTGACGCGTTTTGTTCCACGGAGGTCTTATACCTTCTTCAAGGTTCCTAGTCAGGGTACACGATTCGCACTTGACCCATGGCGTTTATCCCATTTGTTCAAACCGAGAGAATAAACCTACTCGCCACTCTCGAAACTGGCGTGCGGAGACGGGTAGAATATCACCACTTCTCTCCAGAGTCTGTTTTATGCCCTCATAGATATTGAGAGGAAGGCAGACATCTTCCAGAGTAGTTGGTGCTGGTGCGCCTTGCGCCGGGTTGAGAATCGATTGGATATCTGGCACTTCCTGGTAGAATATTTTCATTGCTCTCTGGGAAGTAACAGATGCTTCGTCGCCAGCAGCGGAGTCTGATGGCGAACTGGAATAGCGGAGATCTGGATTGAACACCCAAAGCTGTATATTTGAATTAGTGGATTTGTTGCTGGCTCCGTTCGTTAATGAATTCTTCATAGAAATCAACATGTGCAGATTCGTAGATGATGAAGGTATGAGGAGGGCATAAAGTAGAGTAAACTCACAAGCAATCCACCCTTGTTGTCTCGACGGTTTGTGCCTGTATATTCTGTGCTGTGAACAGCAAATCTCCTCGTGCCAATCCTCTCAGCCAGTTCCAACAACTGCGTTCCAACAATCATATCCACGGGAAACGTCTCCCACACATCGTTATCATGGTTGATACAGTCCTTCGGTTTTCGCAGCAAGGAGACGTTGGCTTTGTAGAGCCTCAGGCCAGAATGAGTTGCGTGTTCTTCTCCGACGGGGGCACCGCAAAAAGAACACGACAGATCAACCACTGGTTGGGATGCAAATTCATCCCTATTTCCAATGGATGGAAGGGGAGAGGACGGCGGGAGCTTCTGCAGAGATCCACAGCGTCCTGTCAGTAAAGATGGCATCAAAAATAATGCTTCCCAAGCGGAGGAAACGTCTTTGTTTAAGTAAGGCGGAATAGAACACAATGTCATTACATAGCAGAATAAAAAAACAGTGAAGGGAAATATATTCGCATAAAATACTGAAGAATAGTAGTAGGGGCGAACATCAGCCATTAAGAAACTTCATGAAATACATTGGCACTGGTTATAAAAAATCAGGCAGCAAAAATATCCATAATTTATTTCCAACTTAGGCAATGATACTGACATACAGTTCTAGCGATGTGTACCTCAGATTATATCCCGCGAATCCCACAAAACCTCGGAATACTACAACCGGATATCGTCTTGCATTTTCTAGGTTTCCAAGAAAAACGGCCAGAACCGATCCGGGGAATGTAGTCAAGACTTCGCAGTGAAATACATCTCAGGCCCTAAGAATCTTGATGTTTCGATAAATCCTCCTCTCTTCCTAGTTCTCGTGAACTATCTCCACGGTAAGAGAGGAAGTTAGGAAATAAGTGAATTATAGGATATATCAAGTTCACGGAAACGGACTCCATCTACCAAACCCTGATTCGTAAGAATCGCGAGTTGATGAGGATTCCTTCTTCAAGAACTGCGTTTGATGTGACCCTCATTCCTCACAACTTCCTACTCCCTTCATCACGATGGATCTCGCTCTTGTTGGCGCAAGTACCAGGTAATCGGAGGCGCGGGATCCCTTGCGGCAAATCCCAGCAAGTTTTTCCGTCGAAAATTGATATTGGGCAGTTGTATCGGAAATAAGATCGTGGGGGCGTGGATTCCACGTTGCAATCTCATCTCCTTCTTTGCAGCCCGATGATGAGGGATGAAACGCAAGTACAGAGCAAGAAATAGAAAAGATAATGCAAAAGAAAAGGCAATACTGTATTCATGCATGGGTCATGGATCGCCCATTGAGTAGTGGATGAGTTCAAGTGGTAATCGCCAAATGACCGACAAATTTAAATGCGGATGAATTTACAACCAAATAATTCATGGAAGCCAGAGAAAAACGAACGCAGTTCAACTTACCGACTTTTCCAATCCCTGACAGTCCTCCTCAGCCATCACAAACGACAAAATGTCAATCAACACAGTCCCAGAAGAGCAAATGACCTGATTAGCAGCACCGTACCCTTTAGTTGTTTCATTAACATCATGGGCATGAAATACCGGGTCATCTGCTGTGTCACCATGCTCGTCTGGATGTGTATCAGGTTTATGACAATGCCATAAATCCATCATTTCAGCCCAATCATGACTTGGTAAGTCTTTCCATACAACCTCTCCCCCTTTTGATGGGATAAAAAAAACGCTTTTGCAATGCCGACACCGAATGCGGGATTCAGAGCACATATCCTTCGCTGTCCAGGGAACCTGTAGTTCATTGTTATCGTGCCCAGGTTGGCCGCTTGTAGTTTGGGAAATTCCTGGAAGTCCGGCCTCAGCCTCAACTGGCAGTCGGAACAACAACTCACCATGCCCAGTACCCGAAGGAGTAGGCGTCGGTAGCGTGGCGAGAATATTATGTGCTGATTCCGAAACGAGGGCGGGAAGGTTGAGCGTTCGGACCGTGTCCGGTGTGGAAAGCCTAACAGCGCGGCGGGACGGCAAAAGGGAAAGGGAGTATATGCCGCTGGGAAGATTCAAATTCACGGGAGTACGCGATGTCGATGTGATAGAATCCTGGGCAAAACTTGAGAAATCGGGCAGGGACACATGCAGCGTAATTTGGCGAATATTTGGCAGCAGCTCTGCGTAGAGAAGCGGGACAGATCCCGCTCTGAATGGCATAGTTGGATGATGGCAAATGAGGTACACGAGGCAAAGGTAAATCTGGGCGGGTTAGTTATCAATTTGGAGGTATTTTGGCGCAAAAGTGCCGTTTGCGTTCATCAACTTCAACCGAAGTTTGACCAAACTGCGAGGTGGTTGATGCTTGATCTCAACATGCCAAGCAATGCAAACTGCACAAAATCTCACGAGCCTGATGCTGGGTAAATGACATCATTTGGACTGCTATGCTGCATCTATGAAATTGTTTCTCAGGCAATTTACATGCGTAGTGTTTCTGAATAATATTCAAAATATATGCAAAACAATGACAAATTTGGGCCAACTTTTACCTGCATTCGAATAAGCCAAAAAGGAAGGTAAGTTCCTCAAAACAAGATTCGCAACTATGGGCAATTTGATAGTACAAAAATTATCGAAGCGCCTCAGCCTGTGGTACTCAAACATTTTGCTCCTGTGATGCTTAGACTGACGGACCATCACTGAATCCTCCAAATCCCTTGAATTCATCAACAAGCTTAACCGCGGCCTTAATGTAGAATTCGTCGCTATCACCCCAAGTCCTAGCTGCCTCCTTGAGTGACCGAAGTGCCTTAATAAAATGTGTCTCTTCCGCCCACTTACCATTCACAGCCTGGCCACCGATCCAATCCCAGTTACGCTTCTGTATATCATAATTTTTAATCGTGTCAGGTTCTATTTTGGGCCGTAGCTGTGAGACATAAACTCCCACGACGATTAGCCACCATTGAAGGAGGAGCGAGACATGGTATTTGCCCGTAACGAAAGGGAGTAAAATACGCATTGCGTGGCTAGTGGTAAGTAGATGGACGAGGAAAAAGTCGTGCTTTTCGGTGTCTGCGGCTACAAAAATGGCCGCTGCGGCTGCTTGTGAAATTTCAAGCTGTTTAGTGGGATCTGTTGTTACGGCCCATGCGCGCCAGTGTTCAAGAATTGCCTCTTCATGATGTTCAAAAAGGACTTCAAGGTTTTCACCGCCGGGTTGTGAGAAGAGGTTGTCAAAGCGCTTGTCCGTGCGGATTTTATGCAGGATTTCCAGAGGTGAAGAAGTTTGGTATGTGGGAGGCTTATCTAGGTAGGATGGATCGTCGATATACTTGTGTAGGTAGTTATAGCATGTTGCTGTCATTGCAAGTGCTTCAATACCTACATCTCGACTCGACATTTCGTATGCGTAACCTAGGTGGATGAGGGGGTGGCCAACTACTCGAGATTATCAGGCTGCTGCATGATAAAAGTCATCTATGTATATCTATGGGTGATGATCGACTTACGGCCAGCAACAAGACAATTTATCAATGGCTTTTTACCAGAATAGAGATAGATTTCAGCAACCTTTTTCCAGTCATAGGAATGATGAATGAGTTCGTCCTCGAAAAAGTCTAGATATGCTCTCTGATATCTGTCGCAATCAGTTATATGAGTACGGACATGAGGATTAGGGAGAAGAGAGGGCGGGAAAAAAGAAGAAAAAAAGGGAAAGAAAGGAAAATTAGTTGGCCTACTCTGGCTTCCCCAAAAAGTCCCTCCAGTCATCTGCTACAATCTCCCCAGGAGAATCCCGCCACGGCTCTAACACCTTTCCCTCCATTTCGTAAAGACGGTTCAGGTGGTCTGCATCACTTCCAAACAAATACGCCGAAGACAGCAACTGGTAGCAAAATTTATCAATTAGCAATGCGCTCACCGAACTACTTCGTGAAAATATACCTCAGAGCAATCTCACATGCGGCATATGATTATGGAAGTAGTTGTTATGATATAGAATTGAATAGTTGGCATGGTTCAGCTTTAACAGATGTTTCAGCGCCCGGGCAGGTTTTTGTTTCGCCGTCTCGACATCATGGATCTCGACGGAATCTATGTTAATAGCGCTGGTGTCTGCCGTGACCGAGGAGAAAAGGCCCTTGACGGATGGTAATGAAAAGGACAGTTGCGAAAACATTGTTGAAAAATGCCCCTTATCTTGCGCTGAATCTGCTATTTCTTTAAACGTGCTTTTCTTTTGCTTTATAAGTTCACTTCGAAAGAACCGGGAAGTGAGATTCGAGATAGGTCCACGGCGGGTTGCCAACATATATGAGCAACTAAGCTCTATGGAGAAAATCTGGGGTGTAGGTCCGGACTGATATTTCTCAAATTACTGTGCGGAGAAGAATCACAGTAGTAATTAGATTATAATAGTGAAAAAACAAATTGACAATTATTCTCTGATATCTTGATCAGAGTGAAAAAGGAGGCGGCATTCTGCTTGATGATATCACCAAAAGCTGGTTGAAGGAATGACGTCGATATGGTTGAGCCCCAACAACGAGCTTGTTTAGAGGTCATGTGATATTGACCTTTTGGGGGCCTTCGCCTTGGGCCTCCTCGTCTGGCCGTGAGGACCCTTTTAGCGTATTACAAGTAGCGTATGAACTAGTCTGTTAGTCTGAAGGTATCAACCAATAATATCTCATACTAAATTATATGCAATTTAATTTGTTGATACATATCCACAATCTCGTGTTTTTTCTCTACACGCTTCACGCGTCCATCAATATTTCTCTTCTCATCTCTTAAAAATATTCATCTTTAATCAGTATATTGCTTGATATATGCTCAATCAGAAATCAGATATTGCATTTAACAGTAATTTCCAATTCTCTCATATCTCTTTTAATAATATTCACTAATTATTTTATTAAATAGTACAAAAATGTCCAGAAAACACAAACAAACTGTGGATGAAATACTCGCAGAAATTCCTTCATCAGAAAGCATAGTATTTAAATCTATGCAATTCCGTCATCGTCTTTCTACTGTCAATATACTCAATATTAATGCAAAGAATCCATATGCTCTATTCTCTCTATATATCTCAGAGTCTGATATACAGCATATTGCGAGTTCAACCAATATCTACGCAGAATTACAGATATCAACAAATCTATCTCTTAATCCTCGAGATTGGCAGTCAACTACTTCTTCTGAAATCAAGGTCTTTCTTGAGCAGATTATCTATATGAGAATACAGAAATCTCCATCGATTAGTGGCTATTGGAACAGAGATGTTACTCAGAGATCAGTTCATTCATTAAGATTTTATATCAAACAAAAACAATTTAAGCAGATCAAGAGATATATTCATATATCTAATCCTCACTGTTCAAATGATGTCTTTATTAAAAAGCTGAAACCTCTATATTCAAATTTTCATACCGTCTGTTAGAAATACTATATTTCAGGTTTAAATATCTCTATTGATGAGATGATGATTCGATTCTTCGATCGATCGAAATACATCGTTAAAATGCTACAAAAGCTGATTAAACAGGGATATAAGGTCTTTGCACTTGAAGAACGAGGTTATCTTTAGACATTCTCCATGTCTAATGATAATCTTCGTATAAATACAATGTTTCGAACCTCAGGTTTAATCAGAACTGAATCTCTTGTTGTAGAATTGATTGAAAAACTGCCAGTACTATCCTTGAATAATACCTCAGCCCCGGTGTTACGGACCTGAGAAAGGGACACCCCGCAGGAGCAACCAGAGCCAATGGAACAAAGCGGACTAAGGAAATAGACGGTACAGGAGGAACCTAAGTCCGGAGATCACGTGTCTGGTAGGTATGGTAGGTTCAATAGACAGACGAACTACCAGAACTACCAAACCTATCAGTAGTTCAGGTAGTGCCAGTAGTTTCTAGAACTACCAGGACTACCAGAACTATCAAGAGATTCCATCATGTATATAAAGACGCTCATTTACTCTTAGAATCATAGAAGCTTATCTTCTTGATCACAATCAATCTTATTCTCATTCTACTTTCTATTACATCTGTTACTCTACTCTTCTACTCTTTATTGTTACGGACCTGAGAAAGGGGACACCCCGCAGGAGCAACCAGAGCCAATGGAACAAAGCGGACTAAGGAAATAGACAGTACAGGAGGA
>LGRN01000442.1:0-22671 GCA_001883825.1 Emergomyces pasteurianus Ep9510
TGTTGAGTATCACGGTGGTTGAAACACGTGTAAGAGATCTGAAACTCATACCTGTATCTATATACATATATTAGGCATTCTGCCTCTGCTAGAATAGACAAGATGAATAACAACAATGAATACACTACTATCACTTGCTTCAACAGGTTATGAGCCCGGGCTCGCACCTAGCATTCTTGAACATACTATACACAGCTAAGCTTCCCTGCCAAGTGATAGTCTTATCAACTCGAGAATCTGACAAATAACAATCTAGTGATTCCATGAAAACGATGAAATATGAAGAGGTTCAGAAGACTTTGAAAGAAGTTTAAAGCGGAATGAATCTCTCTCTGCTAGAAATCTCTGACAGATTTCAGACTGTTCTCCCTTGCAGATCGTTAACTGAAATCATGATGAAGCAAGAGGGTTGTATCCCATTACATGCTTATTAAATCAACCCTATCGCCACAGGCATGCATAAAAACAAGAAGAAAAATATAGCTCCAACAACTCGATCTACACAATTCTTCAAATCCTTGCTCTTGTTATCAAACAGGGTAATCTCTACGCGACAATGCTATCATTGATGAATGAACGAAGAGCTCAACTTCCTTGCTTACGGCCGTGCCCACGGCTGGTCATATGCCCGAATTCAAAGGACAAACTTCCTGTCATACACAACGAAGTCACTTAACAAGGCTTACTTTTGTATATTCATAGAAGAGCGTGCACGCCGTGCATCAATTGTTGCTGATTCGCTGGTCATATCTCACAACGCTTCTCAAATTGAAAAACCTATACGCTCTGACCCCATACGGGAGCCGAGACACTTTTCTCGTCCCTTATCTCAGCCAGAAGTCAATCTCGAAGCTCCTAGATCATCTTCCGTTAGACAAGAGAGAGACAATGATTTTCTAAAATCCACCAACGAGGCTGCAGGCCGGTATAATCTTCGATCAAAAGAACCCAGAAACTACTGAATAGCCAAACCGCGGTGTCTGATTAACCGATTTTACTTTCCTCACTTCGTCAAGACGTTTAAAATCATCTAGAATCATACGGTGTGCTAGATAAGGACTATATTGCTCCATCTCACTCGCCCACGCCAGACCCATTCGATCTCAGTCCTTTTGACGTCTCAAGCCTGCCCAGTGCCGCATCAAGCTTAGATCTTTTTGACCTGAAAGCACGCCTCATCAGCCCATCAGAACACGCTCATTCTATTACTTCAAGCCAGTCCAACGGCGTATTAACCCCAGAGTTCTTCAGCTGTGACGAGAGTACGCCGGCATCATGACCGACATTGCAAAATTCAAGCAGTTTGGCCTAAATACGTTTTATAATGCCATCCCGACACTTGACAATGCCAGCGACTGGTTCCAGTGGAATCAGAAGATTAATGAATTCATTCAAATATCCGCTGTCGCGGACGATGGATCAATTCCACCAGTGGAAGAAGAGGAGGCACAACAATGAACTCATTGTCAAAGACTTTACTCTACAATGATTACAGCTAAACTGACACACAATGCAGCACAACGGATCAAAGCTTTTGATATCTCTCAAGTTCAGCCACTCATTAAAGCAATAAAGGACAATTTCAAACCAGAGGGCACTGGAACATACGTTAATCTCCAGCGGCAGTACATGTCTCTTACAAGAGAGAAATGTGAAAGTGCTCAAGCTCTTGAAGCCGAGATTAAGAAGATCCATGCTGAAAAACTTTTTCTTGATCTAGAATGTGTAATCTTTGAAATTGAGTGAACGTTCTTTTTCATGCATGCACTTGGCCCTGAGTATGAAAGTTTCCGCGATCATATGTTTAGACAGATGGACCTTGTTAATGAAAGAGATGAAAATGGAACAGTTACAAAGGCAGCACCTTCGTTTGACTACATCAAAAACAAGACAATTGAGGAAGAGCACAGAAAGGCCCAACTAGACAAACAATCAACAGAAGCACGAGCGCTTCCTGCTCTCGCCGTAGTACGAGGGCCAGGTGAGAAGAAAGTTATACCGTCATCGGACGGAAACACATGTTGAATTGAGATTGATAATGTTCCGTACTGCTCATTCTGCTGAAAACCTTATCATAGAGACTCAGAATGTTTCAGCAAGAACCTCAGGCTAAAGAATCAAAAGAGAGATGAAAAGAAGTTAAGATTAAAGTCAGGCAGTTCCTCTGCAGGCGCACCGAAGTCGTTGAAGAGACAGTCTATCACTGACGATGAAGACAACGACGTGAGTGATTCAAAGAATTTAAAGAAACTCATCTTCATGACAATGAGAGTCATAGAAGAAGACGTCAATGCAGCATTTGAAAAGAACATCAAAGAGAACCTTGCTGAATTTAGTCACACCCTTGCAATGATGACTACAAAGACACTCTTAATCCACAACGCTTGAATTGTTGACAGTGAATGTGCTCAGCACGTCTGTAATAACAGATTAAAGTTTGTCTAGCTAAACAATTATTGTGGACCGCTGCTCAGGAGTGTCGATGCCTTGACGGCCTTACTGAGAGTGAGAACGGTGAACATCCTCTGCAGCGTACGAGACAGAAGGAAATGACTTGTTCTTAACAATGTTCTATTTGTCCCGTCAGCACATGCAAACCTCATATCTGTGATGCAGCTGCTCAATCGAGGAGCCAAGGTTGAGTTCTCAAGTCAAGATACACATATTCACAACAAATTAAATGAAAGGAATCTGTATACTGCAAGCCAGTATCAAGGGGTCTATGTCCTCGATCTATGGACCAGCCTCACCTTTCCGGCTTACCATGTCAGTCGTCAAATGAAGCTCTGGCACAATCGGCTAGCTCACATGAGCGATACAAATCTACAATGTCTTAAAAGACAAGTCTACGGTGTAAGAGACGTAGAGCCAAGGCAACCATGCAACCCATGTCTGCAGAGCCAAATGATCAAAAAACTCTACAGTCACTCAAGACCGCATTGAAGAGGTGAATATCTAATGAAACTACTTCATATCGACGTTGCAGGATCATTTGATGAAGGACTCAACGACAGTTGCTATTGACTCATCATCATCAACAATTCAACCGGTTGAATAGAGATCATCCTCATACCACGACGGCAAGGATTTGTCATCAAATCATTTCGCTTCTTCATTGATCACAACGAACGTCCTGAACGAAAATGCCGACGAATACATCTCAACCGGATCTCTGAACAGATGAGAGAAGAAATAAAGTTTACACTTTTCTCTTGAGCAATTAAGACCGAGGTCACAGGCATGGATCAGCATCAGCAGAACGGCGTTGCAGAAAGAGTCTATAAGACAATCTATGATCAAGTTAAACTCACACTGGCCCATGTAAAACTTCTGTTCAAGTTCTGGCCAGAGATCGCACGCACTGCAGCTTTTCTCTTCAATCAGTCACCGTCATTAAGACTTAACATGACATCGTACCAAGCGTGGTACGGCGAGAAACCTGACCTGTCACGACTGAGAGTGATCAGATTCAGGGGGGAATACCTGATCTCACTCAAGCAAAGGAAGAAGCTTACAGAGTCAAGAACAAGACCATGCATTCTGCTAGACTATGAAGAAAACATCAACTACTGTATCTTGCTAGAGAACAGAAGAATCATTGAGACTTCAAATGCTGAATTTCATGAAATTCTTACAAACCTCTTCACGCAGACTCTAGAAGACGTGGAAGTCAGACTGAACGGCTTATCTGAGGCAACGGCTGCTGCCGCAGGGGGGAACAAGATAACAAGATTACTAGATTAATCGTCTGTAAGCATACGGCAAGCATCCGTACCAGTCTCTGAGTGTCAAGTATTGATGGCACCACCAGAGCGGATACCACGCCAGGCGAGTAACGATAACTCGCAAGAATATCAGTTGAGTGACGATGACTCGCAAGAACAAGTGTTGTCTTAATTGAGTGACAATGACTCGCAGCCTAATGTTGCTGAACAGAGAGATAGGACCTTGTTCTCGATACAGAGTGATGACAGTTTTGGATCATTTTCGGACTTTATACAAGATGATTTTTAGAGAAATGACTCACTGTCTGGCGGTGATCAGCAACAAGACGACACTCAGCAGCGAGCGTTATCTCAGTCAAGTGACAATGACTCACAGCCTACTGTTGCTGAACAGGGAGATAGGACCTTGTCTTCAATATGAAGTGATGACGCCTCTGGATCTCTCTCAGATACTATTCAAGATGATCTTCAGAGAAGTGACTCATTGCTTGACGGTGACCAGCAACAAGGCAACGCTCAGCAGTATCAAGTTTCAGAAGAATGACAATCATATTCAGAACTTCAACTTGACTGATCAGTTCATGTCATGCAATGAGAAGCACTAGAACGACATCCTGAACTCAAAACCCGTGCTCCACAGGCTTCACCGTTCAATGATGGCGAGGGAGACCTTGCACTGATGAACATACTTGAAGAGAATACAATTTCAACATTCTTAACCATCGCTGCAGAAGAAACGAAGTCTTTTGAGCTCAAGACTCTTCAGCAAGTGAAGAACGATGTAAGCTGGCTTAAATGAGAAAAAACAATGCTTAAAGAAGTCAATTCACTTAAACAAAACAAGACATGGAAACTCGTTGACCCTCTTAAGGATCGACGGACTCTGAGTGGAAAATGGGTCTTCAAGCTTAAACGTGGACCTCATGAGAAGATCATCCGTCACAAGGCAAGATGAGTAGTGAGAGAATACACGCAAAAAGAGGGCGTTGACTATGACAAAATCTTCACTTCAGTTGTCAAGTCAATGAGCTACAAAGCTCTTTTCGCAATTGAAGCTGCTCTAAGTCTTGAGATTGAACAAATGAACGTCAAAACAACATTTCTCTACGGTGAAATTGATCATGAGATCTACCTCGAACAGCCTCATCACGTGATAGATGGCACGTCAAGGGTCTGCCGGTTGCGAAAGGCGCTCTATGACCTAAAACAAGCTTCTTGTATCTGGTATCAAATCCTTACAAACTTTCTGTGCGGTCTTGGCTTTGAGTTAATCAGTGCTGATCTTGGAATATTCGTGCAGAGCAACATGTACATCGTGGTGTATATCGATGACCTCTTGATTGTGGGACCTAGTATTGCTGAAATAAAAAGGATCAAGAGAGCCCTGAGAAATCGTTTTTAGATGACGGACCTCGGACCGTGTAACTATTACCTTGGGATGTCCATTCAGCGAGATCGCCAGAATAGAATACTGTACCTGAGTCAAGAAGTCTACATCAACAAGGTGGCACGTCAGTTTGAAATCAACAATTGTGCTCCCGTCAGCACGCCCATAGAAACCTCACCACTGCCGGACAACAGCCCAGAATACATATGCCCTTCAGATCGAAGAGTTGAATACCAACGCATTATAGGATCTCTTATGTACATTATGCTCGGAATCAGGAGAGACATTGCATATGCAGTCTCTATAGCGAGCAGATACCTGATAAATCCTGAACCGCAACACATAAAACTTGCTCGGCGCATTCTACGGTACCTCAGAGGCACGAAGGATCTCAGACTCACCTATAAAGACCATTCTCAAATGCTGAAAGGCTTTACGGATGCTGATTGAACCGGATGCCGCGACACACGACGGTCAACGGCTGAATATCTCTTCAACATCGGAAGCGGAGCGATTAACTGGCAATCCAAGCGCCAAAGCATCGTCGCTCTGTCAATCTGCAAGGCTGAGTTCCTAGAGCAGACACAGGCAACCAAGAAAGCGATCTGACTGAGAAGACTTCTCAACGAGTTGAATATGAGTCAAGGCAAAGCTGCGACGATCATCTGTGACGATAATCAAGAAGTCATTGCTTTGTCATTGAATTCTCAATATCACTCACGTACAAAGCATATGGAAATACAGCGTAAATGGCAGGGGGAAGTCCAGGACGCTGGAACAGTTGAACTGAAGTATATTTCAACTGCAGAACAAATTGCCGACAGGTTCATCAAACCTCTTACACGAGACAGGTTTGAATGGTTTTGAAGAGGGCTTGGCATCGAATGATGCTCGCAGCTCGCGGACCTTAAACCGAATCGAGACACATGGACACTCTTTTCTTCATTCTTTAGTTTTTTCTTTGCAAAAGGTTTTTCCTTTCGAAGAAGGTTTTAATGAGGCCCATTACGACCGTGATGAATGATCACTGGCAACCTTGATGGTTGTCATCGAGTGGGAGTGTTGAGTATCACGGTGGTTGAAACACGTGTAAGAGATCTGAAACTCATACCTGTATCTATATACATATATTAGGCATTCTGCCTCTGCTAGAATAGACAAGAAGAATAACAACAATGAATACACTACTATCACTTGCTTCAACACCTCTTCTTCAAATATGATTCCTTGAGATGTTTTTTAATTTCAAGGCATTATGATTCTTGAAGACCACACCTTTTCTCCAAATGTTATTATTCCTTAAGATGTTTTATAATTTCAAGACATTTTTGGTTTCTGAAATGACCTATAAACTTGAGGGGGACCACACTTTTTCTTCAAATGTCATGATTCTTGGGGGACATTTTATACACCAAGGCATTTTTACTTCTCAGAATACTTTTTAGCCCTAAGGGCGTTCTTATTCCTAGAACACTCTTCAACCTTAAGGGGAGCTACACTAAAAATATACAATGTCACAGTTTTGAAGAGTACTTAGAGCCCAATGTTCTAGCCTTTACCATGGGGCATAAAATATTTCTAAGGAACGTTAATTGACTCACTTCAATTTATTTTCCACAAGGGAAAAGAAACCTCGAGGGCAGTTCACACAATTGTTTTTCCAGCCATGTTTTTTCTCTATCCGTAGGGTAGAATTATCCCATCAAATCATGGTCTTTCGATTTTGAGCGAATAACCCAGTCCCCGTTCTCAGGGCACACCAAATACCACGCGAAACAGGTACAGGGAGTAGATGAACTTGGAACCAGTATTGGGCCCTATTATATGCCCCAAGAAGCTGCACCAAAGTCATGGCCAATCAAACACATTCAGCAAAAGAAGAATGCCGTAAGAAAACAACCCTGGGAATACTTAAATTTATGGCTGTGGAGCATGGGAAAAACAATGCCTCAGGAAGAGATTTCATTGCAAATGCCTATTGTTTGAGGGAAATGCCTTGAGAGCAACAAATAACTATCGAAAAGTTGCAGGTTTACGTAAATTTAATTGATGCCTTGAGAGATACAAATATTGATATCTACAGACAGGCCGAGGGTCGGTGTGAAAATGAGTGTTACTCGACATTTTGTCGACGACTTATCGCTTCGTGGTCAACTGATGCTCGTTGGAAATATCCAAGGAGGCCCTGTGCCAAGAATAGGGAGCAATTTACCCCAAGAATAGAGCAAGTCATGGCCCAGCCATGCTGTTTCAGATAATAGAGGATAATTTATCTCATGAATGAAGCAGGCTATGGAGCGAAGCTGTAGATTTTCTGAAAATTTCTCATGATACTTACACTTTCATTTTACTGGCTTCTTGAGCCAATACGAAGGACCGCACCGTTTATGAGATTCGTTGGCAGTACGCCCTCCAAACTTCCCGTTGATGTATGGATAGAAGATGAAATTTTACATAATTAACTAACTTCATAAACTATTGAACGTTCCAACGAGGAAGTGATAATCATTAGACAATGAAAACAAAATCGGTTGGTGCGCTATTTACAGAAGAAGTTGTAAACACGCTCACCTACCCCAGGGCAAGAGCAAAATAGCAAAAGTGTTTCACATGCTACCCTGACCAGGTTAGCTCACTGAAACGACTAGGAAAGGTGACTCACAATATCCGTCTGGTGTTCCTCCACCAATCGACAAGATGGTTTATCAGTTTGGAATTGACAATTGTGCTCCCGTCAGCACGCTCATAGAAACCTCACCACTGCCGGACAATAGCCCAGGATACAACTGCCCCCCAGATCGAAGAATTGAATATCAACGCATTATTGGATCTCTCATGTACATTATGCTTGGAACCAGGGGAGACATCGCGTATGCGGTCTCTATGAGGAGCAGATACCTAGTAAGTCGACGACTTCCTGTCAGGGCAGTCTGGGGCGGCTAACTGTCGCCAATGATTGACTGACGCACTATAGTTCTTTTCGCAGCGTCAGATCACGTGCGAGATGAGAAGTGTAATGTCAGGTGATTTACGAAGCTGGGACGACCTTTGTGAGGAGAAAGAGAGGATGGAGCGATAGAAGCAAAGCTGGGAGGAGGACTGGCTTTTTATCATTCAAGCTCCTGGGCTTACATTAATGGTCCTTCTTCAAGACAGTTGAGGAGCGACTGTGAAATACCCGCAACGTCTACGGAATTCGTTAGCTGATGAGCTAGGGACAGTTTCATTGATCAGACAAGAATGTATTGAGCAAGCTCGGAGAAACTGTGCTGACGAACTGAGGAAGATTCCTATGATATCTACAGTATGCCTTCCAGCTTCCTGATGTATGGCTCCTGATGTCTACAAACTTCGCCTAACTTCCATCAATTATTGAACTACGACAGAAAAATCAACCAAGGCGGATCTTGCGCCGGATAAAACGCGACTCATCGAGATTCAGTGTTAAAACAAGCAGCGTTGCCATCAGATACAATTACTGACAGAGAAACATGAAGGAGAGAAGTAAGGAAAAAGGGGAGAAAGAAAGAAAGAAAGAAAGAAAGAAAGAAAGAAAGAAAGAAAGAAAGAAAGAAAGAGAGAGAGAAAGAACAAAACATGCGCATTAGTTCTCACAAGTGGACTGCGTGACAGACGACATCAACAAAAGAGCCGGGGAAGATGTGTAGGATAAATCCAAGTCCACCTGCCGAGAAGGTTAACTCCGAAATAACATCTCGTCAAAATAAACGCCGGAGGGACTTCCACATTAACCATTCACATTAAACATTCCATTATAAAAGCATAAAACTGAGGCGTAAGAACGCATTGGGTCGGCCACACCTCCGTGGTGGATCAGGCGTTGTGCTCCTGGGTGCCCTCTACAATATTCTCAAAAGAGTCTGTAGGGTTGAGAATTGCGCGTTCCCTGGCATAATTATTCATCTTTCCCCTTTCCTTGCTGGCTTTAGCAACTCAATCCTCCACATCAGCTACTGCGTCGGTAGGCGACTGCTTGCATTCAAGCAGAAACGATAGCAGGATCTCAGCTGAGCTGAATACCTGGTCCGGAACTTTAGTGGCAAACTCACCTGCAAGCTGCTCAATTGTTTCATCATCGAACTTCTTTTCTGTAGTGCGCTGGTCCTCATCTGACGTCTTGAAAACTGTACAGAAAAGACGAGAACTCATTTTCTTATCAGCGAGCTGAAACAAAACCTTTCAATCCACGCGATCAGGGCGAATGAGTGCGTCATCCAAACGCTCAATGTGATTTGTCGTCATAATCAGCAATCGACCTTCCTGCGAAGACACGCCATTCAGGGCATTAAGAAGCGCGGACAGAGATACGTTTCCCTGAGACTTGCTCTTCTGTGAAGGGTCTACCGTGGCCTGGTCAGTGTTTTTTGTTGTTTCACTGTCTTCCGTTCGTGCAGTACTAGCAGCATCGATATCTTCTAAGAGAATGACACAATGCAGGGAAAGCTGGGCAAACAAACTGCTTAGACGACTGTCGTCAATGCTTGAAAGATTAAGTACATAGATATCTAGCTCAAAACGCCCGGCGACAGATAAGCTGAAACTGGACTTCTTGATTCCAGGAGGCTCATACAGCAGGAATCTTCTTTGATAGAGAATCCCACGCCTTGCATACCAGCCCCGAGCTCGCTCGTCCAGGAAATCCTTGATATCTTTCAACAGGGCTGTTTTCTCGCCCTCATCCATGATGACTGTTGAGATTGGTCTGATGTCTCTTGCCTTCGCCTTCCTCCATTCACCATCATGATGCTCAAAGACTGTAGTCTTTCTCTGGATAAGTTTAAGATACTCAGCTCGGCAATCACTAAGAAGTGCTCTCAGGATTTGCGAAGATCCGCCGATGCAGGAAATGGAGATCTCTTTCTTGGTCTCTTTTGCTATGCACTGGAACCGGAGCAGACGGTTCTTGTACATGAACAAGAATGATTCATTCCATGGTGAAAATCGCAAAGGCTTTTTCTTGTACTTGTTTGAAAGCTCATCAGCGTATACTCGTCTTTGCATGCCACCAACGCTGGCGAGAGAGGAGCGAGCTTTATGGGCGAACGGCTGGGTGGATACTCAGGCGATGATCATATCGTACGCTTCGTTGTAGTAGGAGACATGGACGGTCGAAGCTTTCCACGGTTAGAAAGAGCTATCATTAGGGGTGAGATTCACGAACTGAAATAGGTCTCCATCAGGTCCATCAAGTAACGGGCGGCATATCTACCCAAGAACAGGAGCATGCCACAGAAGCACAGAAGGTGAGCATAGCTGTTCAGGTTTCCAGCTAGGACCTGTTGTATGGAGGCCGAGATGGCGGTAAATCCGGGGAAGAAGGCGTCCACAATGGAGATTTGGGATGGGACAGTGTGGATTGGCAAAGAGCCAGCAACGTTGAATGAATTCATCGTGCAATACTACGTGCGATGGTTTGAGTAATTGATATACTATAACGGTCCTTGTTTTCAAATAGTAAATAAAGGGCTTGGTTCAGGATGCGTTGACTGGTAGAGAAAATGAAGTTCTCCATGACTTGGACGGAATCTTGCTCCTTTTATTAAAGCCCGTACATTCATCCACAACATCTCGCAAAGTTCCTTTCGTGCATCGACGATTCACAATGAAGGTAATAGCATAATATCTAATGTGGATGGATATTCATGGCGCATTGCGCACGGTGCGCTGTCGTTGTGCCTCGCATCGCTAGGTCAGGATGCGTTGCGTGCCTGGAGGCTGGATATGCGAGGAGGTTTTTCGCCCTGGCTCAGATGCTGGGGCATCAGTTGACGCTCGTTGTTTGTTTGGGGTCTAGGCAAGCTATAATCGTTTAAAAAGGAGAGAATCATTTGCAGCAGCGGGACCATCGTCCTTACCGAAACTGCAGCTCTACATGATGGCGTTTACGGGCACAGGGCGGAGGATGTGCTATAGCTTCCGTAGCGAAATCATGCAGTAGATTGATTTTGAACCATGGGAAAGCTGGCCCCATCTGATGCCGGCGACACTTGCAATAAAAGACGCGTCATCGGCAGAACCAATAGAAGTTCTCAGAAGCGTTCCAGCTTTTAGACGGTTTGTAGCATTCGGATGCAACTCGAATCAAATTCACACGAAAACCCTGACCGAGCCATTTAATAGTGTTCCTCCAAGATTAAGCTTGAATGGTGCCGTCTTATCTCGCGAGCACAAATTGCTTGCTGCACAGGCATTTCGTGCCGAGAAAGGCTAGTCCTGTTGGGGCGGAGGTTTGTACGGCGTACAAAATTCAAACAGATTGGGCTTAGTTCGAGCATGTTAAATTTCATTTATATTCCCTTCAGTGGCGCTGGTTGTCTCAAAGGCGGAACACCTACAACAATGGCATGTTTCTGCCACAAGCTACTTGCAGAGAATTTTTCCGATATCACAGAGGCTGAGGTAAGTAGCCCGGGTTTTTGGCAAGAAACATCAGGGCTTACTCTCGCACAGGCCGAGATCCTGAGACGTGTTTTCAATAAAGCACATGTGTTCAACAACAGTCTCTTGGAGGCTGGCCCCGATACTACTACATCCGTCCAGAAGCCCCCGAAGAAGCGACCGAAAACGTCGTCCGACTCATCTTTCGGCTCGACCCAAGGGAAGGACGTATCTCAGGGACCGCCTGTTGATGCTACTCAGGACCTTGCTGCCATCGCCTCAAATCTCGAAAAAACTTATCCCAATGAAAAGCTTGAGGCTATCCTGAAAAGCACCGTCCATCATCGCATACAGGAAGTCCCACCACAGTTCGCCGCTGCTGTGAACATCATTCTTGCCATAGAACGATCCGACCAGATCATCGAGGTCAAACAGCTATCGAAGCGAGTTTCCTACTACGCATTGGCTAAGCTCCACCCGAAGGGAAAATCCGTCGACGAGATCGTGGAGCAAGTTTTTGAAAATGATAAAGATATTAAGCGAAAGGTATACCATTACCTCAGGCTTGGAAACAAGTGGTGGACGATTGTCGAATCGGTTAGGTCAATTCTCAGCGATATTTTGTCGACGAAATTATCAGAAACCCAGGTTACCGGCATTTTCTGCGTGCTCAGGGCTCTATCCGTGTGAGTTCCACTGCAAAAATTGGAAGAGTCGTCATGTTTATTACTTATCAGCGTCTAGCTGGGAGCGAGCATCCCCAGAAGCCTGCTCCGCTGCCCTCTCCGCTCTTGCAAAGAAAGATATTTATCAACGTATCAAGGCATTCAGCCCTTATGTTAATTCCGCACTGCGCCATATCTCAGGTATGTCCTTAGACATCCTCCTCGTTCGCCATTTAACACTTTCAAAGGCACACACACATTCATCCGCCACTCGTACGACAGCATCGGGATGGTCAAGTTAGTCCCCATGTGTCGCCGTCTTCATACTGCCTCCAGCCCAGGCTCTCACTGGAGAGCATCATCCACTGCAGCAGTGTCTGCAGCGCTTCCTGAATTAAGAGGAGACCGTTCAGAAGTGGGAGGACTTTTATTAGTGCTTTTGTGTTTCCTCGCGAGATCGGAGGTTCCGCTGCAGCTTTGCGTCCGTGGAGCTTCACCTCGAAAACGCTGGGGTGAACAGGGTGAGATTGAGGAGACGGGCCCACTTAACACTGGTCTTGTTCCTGAACTGGTCCACACGTTTTCGAATTACACGGATCTCAACAACGCATTATGCGAGCTTCAGTCGTTCTCGGCAATCTCAAAGAAGCCTGATAATACTTGCTTACTAGATTCATCCGTTTTAAATCGCGTTTTGTGCAGCCTATCTCCTGAGTTTCACTCTTTTTGGAGGCTACAAGCTTTGATCATCGCGTTTCGCTCGGTTTCATGGAAATATCTTGAGCCTGGGTAAGTTTTTACCCATTGCTATTGCCATTAGTAATAACTTGTTTCTAGGCCCTTGGATATGAAGCTCTTCATACCACACCTACGGCATACTTTGCATGAGGTTCGAAATCACGACGGCTTCCAAGACTTGGCAACAAATATGAGGACTGATCTCATCCTTACCCTTGCTGAGGCGTCTAGGTTCCCTGGTATGGCGTGGAAGCGATTCGCAATCGATCAAGCGAAAGAGCTCATGCGCGGCCTGAATGACGCATATATTCAATCCTGCATTGCCCAGCGAGAATGTCTCGTGTACCGGACCACAGGATTTATGAATGAAGCTACCAATGTCATCGATAGTTGCCCCGGTCCAGGTCAGCTCCCGGTTGTTGCAAATAAGAACGTGCATGCTGGATTTGGTCAGAGTGCCATACAGCGCGCGTTGAACTATATCCAAGTTGACGAGCTCGCCATGGCCACAGATGTACTAGATGCGTGGCAACCGTTTGGTCGAATACCGGCGGCAATTGAGGAAGTTGTACTCTTTCGTAAACATGTCATTCTCGGGAAAGTTTTACGGTTTCAAGGCAAATTCAGAGAATCATTGTTGAATCTCGAGAAGTCAAAGAATTTGGCAGACCGTTGCCATGACCTCTTCTTTAACGAAGATCGATGCGATCTGATGTGTAATCTCGCTGACACATTACGAGAACTTGAACGCCCCGCGAACGCCGAACATTGTCTTCGCACGGAAATCGCACGACAAAATCAGGTGTCTCGGCCGGATCTTTTGAAACTGGCTCTGGCAGAATGCCTATTTGCTCAAGGACGATATGCGGAAGTGGAGACGATCTGTTCAGAGGTCAAATCTAAGCCAAACCTTCTGAAGATGGAGAAGATGCGCCTCGCCATTACACGAGCAAAGGTATTTCACATCAACTCCGATTGGGAGGGAGCGTTTCAGTGTTGGACGGAGGCAATGCAAGCTGTCGATAAATTCACTTTGACAAAGGGCCGTACGACACGTACAATTCTTCTCTCCATCTGCGATATTTTGCGCCGCCAGGGACAGCATGAGCTGGAGCTCAAATCCCGTGATCAATTGGCTACGCTTGAAAAACTGGCTGGGACGGGAGGGTCGCTGTATTGGATTGCGGGTTTACGTCACTGGTTAGATCATTTACAGACATCTAACAGGCCACGTATATAATAGTGCGCAATACGGGTTATGGCAAGGTTGCCTGAGCTGAGTGTTGGTTGAATTTCGGGTAATTTGGATTGGCGTGCTTTCTTCTCAGGATGGGCAATCTGAGTAATGTAAAGAGGGTTTCTAAGCACTTGCTCGCTCACACGATAGGTTGGTTACATGTAATTAAAATACGTCATCTATGCGGGTCTCGCTAGTTTGTGCTCTGTTAGACAAACCAGTTGCCTTTCCTCTGCAAGCAATTGGGCAAAATGCAGCTGTAGATTTTCCCAAGTATATATATCGCTTGCATGTTGGAACGCAACTGTCTTATGAAGACCCAAGGCAGAGTATGAGTGTGCAGAGTATGAGTGTGGGAGCATGATGGGCTCCTGGTCTAGTATTGGCGTATGAAAAGAGGCGACAGGGGTATGTGTTTCGGGAGTTCCTGTGCGCAGCCAACGTTTGGCCCCCAGCGAGACAAAATCCCAGTCAGTGTTCGAATGAGAACACATAGTGTGGCTTTTCGGCGTCGAAAAACCATATGCCAAAGTAGTTTAGAAGAAAATCCTGAAGGTCGACACCCCGAACTTTCTAATTTTCATCGTTTATCGTTAGGGCTTACCTTAATTAGAGCCATGGGCTGTGCCAAGTCTTTTTGCGCCCCTTCGTCAATACTTTAGCAGACAATGCTCCATCCCTCCCATTTTATTCCAGGCCCAGCAGTAAGTACCATTACAAAACCCTTCAATACCCCTCTTCCTTCCAATCGACATGGCACTGCGTCGAAAGCCAAACACAAGAAAGGTTGGGCCGCAACCTTCAGTGCGACACGGCCAAGGTGGGCTTTTCACGCTTATTTATTCCCTACTTTGACTAACCCTCGATAGGGAAGCGGCCACGAGGAATCGAGAAAGACCAAGTGCAGAAACTGGTTCGCAAAAGCGCGCGTCTGGAACAATTACAAGACCGAGCTGCATCCAAAGACAGGAGCACCGATCAAAGACAGCCATCCCCCTCTTCAGCAAGCAACCTTCCAATTAAGCCCCCCCAAAAGGCACAAACCTTTCCGCAAGACAGAAACCAAAAACGGAAACGGCCACAAGAAGCCAAAGATCGACTTCAAAATCCAGTAAATCTCTTCCAAAAGCGGCCGCGAACATCCCTTTTAAGTTCCACTGTTAAGAACATACCTTGCCAGGAGGCGACGAGCAACGTCGGCGGGATCGAGATTAGTCCTATCCGTTATTGGATTCAGACAGGACATTGGCCCAGGAAATATTCCAAGCAAGGCAGCAGTATGAATTCTCTGCTTGCTAGAAAGAAATCTACCTCTTCTCTCCGACGCAAAGGATCAGAATCGAGTGCGGCGACGCCAAGTGATGAGAAGCCAAGGGAGGAAAAGAGTGCGCCGTATAAACATCGTCGCTACGAAATATTGCTAGGAACAAAGGGAGCTGGGGACATCCGTCATATGCTTCTCATGGGTTGGGCAGGGGAAAGTATAGACAATGTCAAAGACAAGAAAGTGCTAAGCCGGGAGATTTCAAGGTCGAAGAAGGAAATCCGCATGCTGGAAGTAGTACACAAAGATCTACGGCCTGCTAACATGCTATGGAATGACGAGCTGCGCCGGGTCCTGATCATAGACTTTCACCGGTCCGACATAGACGGGTGCCCGATGAAAACACAGTTTAGACCCTTGAAAACGTCACTGCATCAGGTGGGCAGGTCGAAACGACTTTGTATTAACAGTGGCTGGACTGGGCATATCTCCATGACAGAGTCAGACGTCCAGAGTAGCGCCTGAATGGTAGAGCAGCGCTGAGTGAGATTTGTGAGACGGGTCTAAAGATTTTTTTGTTCATTTCTTGTTTTGAGGCTTCAAGAAAATCTAGTCTGAGCTGTGCACGTGGCTTGTCAAATTGTTCTTTCTTTGTTTTTAGATTGAATTGTCTAAAAATATATGACTTTCACAATCGATTTTCCTATCACAGACTTTTAAGTTTTTACATCTACGAATATAATATCTACATAGCAAACGTGAAAAATCCAGATGACAATCGCCGCAGGCCATGTGGCCTACGGAGACCACACCCCTGTCAGCTGGCCCATTCCTCAAATCGGAAACAACTCGGGCATATTTCACCGTTTGTTAGTGGTGTAAAGCGCTAGTAAAATGGGCCTTCATGGCTGTGAACTGAGCTTCGGGGTTACGTAGAAGATTTGCCGTGATTCAAACGCCCCGTCATTTTAGATGAGGAGGCAACCAACCAAGTCAAGCTAGCTTTGTAACTTCAGCAGAAGTCACACCAAATACTTCCTTCACCCAACAGACGCATCAGGTATTGAAGCGACCAAAGAGGCAGAAATAGTGTGCATCAACGTAGCTGGTTAAGACAAGAATTAATTATTATCATTTGGATTATTCTACATTGTCATACATTGAAACTCTGCACGTAGAAAACATGAAATGAAATTACCTAACCTAATCGCCTTTGCCGGTTGCCGTCGGGTTCGGCAAACTGAGAGCCTCTCCCCATGTGACCTATGAGCTATGCCACCAGGAGATGGACACGGATCATACATTTCCCTCTCCGTTTTAATTTTCGCGAAATTATAAGCACCCGGACAGAACCAAAGACGCCCTAAAGACTATCAGCCTGCGACTGTGACTTGAGAGGATGAAACGAGCTTGTTTTGATAATTAGCTGACATTTAAGCATGGTCAAAGAAAATTGCTCCTGGTCAGAGATAAGAAACCATTCCCCGCAGAGAACGGTGGCATCTCTCAGCCAACAAGTATCGCCACAGGGTTTGAAGGCGTCGTGACAGCGCTTTCTACGGTTATAAGTCTAGCTACACTATTATAGGATATATATACAGCATCACTTATATTCTTTTCTGCTCTAGGAAATATTATAATATAGCGAGGAGAAGCACAGGGGGTATATAGCACATAATAAAAGCATGAAACAGAAATTACTGAACTTTGGGGTCGGCGCATGCCTCTCGAAGAATCTTCTTCACTCTTCCAGGTAGTTCTCGACCTTCCTTCATCCATCGCTTACCATCCGAAAAGACCTCCTTCCGAATCTCGTTGACACAAGTAGAAAGTGGTAAGTAGTATGCATGATTGTATGCATGATTTGTTTAGAGCAGTTTTAATGGACCATTCTTTTCTTGAGGCTCTGTAGCGAAGTTTTACAGCAGTCGGTCAAGCGAGCTTAGTGCAGCAATGTAGACAACGAGCGTATAATATTTAATTCAACGCTCGGCCTTGATCCTCAATGGCCTTATCGAATGCTTGAATGATTGGATCATATAGAACTTCTGGTCTGACAGGGGTTCCAGTGAGAATGTCATCTTGATGAATTCGAAACAATATCCGCCGCAATTCTCTGCATAGCGATTTCACATCCTCGAACTCAGGTGGAAACTCCGACAACAAATACTCGAAACCTTTAGCACCCATCCGGCCGACCTTTGCATTAGCAATTTTCTCAAAGCTCCCCGTATACCATTCTTTTAGCAAGCTGTGCTCCGGTTTGTCTTTCTGAAAGCTCGAGCGCTTCCAGCTGTTACGCGCGCACTGCCAGATAAGCACATAGAAAAAAGATTCAAGATCATGGCGATAGGTATGGTCAATATTACGTAACACCTCGATTGCCATGAACTCCATTGTGCCTGTTTGATGGCGAGCACCGGTTCCTCCACTACCGAGCTCCTTCGCGAGGTCAAGGTCAATCAGCATCCCTGAGTAGCCATCGGCAATTTTAGGATCGGTGATGATGATATTATTCTCAGAAATATCTCTGTGCAAGATTTTGCCCTTAGTGTACAGAGAACGATGTGCTCTGATCGCATCACGGAGTGCCAGGAGCAACTCTTTGGGCGAATCAAACTTATGAATAGCCCTGCCGGCCGGGTATATCGCCAAGCAGCGCAGGACTCGATTTTCGAATGGCTCTTCTCCCTCGGTAGCGTAAAGACTGGCTTTCTGAGTCTCCTCCACAGAGAATGCTACTTCATTTTCTTCCGCTGCGCTATCTAGCCTAAGGTTGCTCGACCGTGAACGTTTGAGAGGCTTGGCCGCAGATTTAGTAGATTGCTTTCGCTTTCTCGAGCCCGATGATGAACCTTTGGCAATGCTTAAGCCCTGGAGTTCCGTGAACGATTGGGACAGCTGCAGCTGTGGCTGAGACTGGGTAAAGGAGGACGATGTGCTTGGTGCCATGCTGCGAAATTGATAAGCTTTCTTGAAGTCGAGGCCTTCACGCAATTTTGCAATGCTCGTGATGGACCTGTATCCGATCACTCTGGCCACACCCTCTACATTACGCCGATGCGCTTTTTGGAGAAGATCCACCTCGGGCTGCCGTCTGGCAGAAGTCCAAGAGAATTTGACAACGCTTTGCGGCTTGGAAGGATCATCGGGTTTGGTTAGATAGCAGCACGTGCCGCGGCAAACCACTGCCAGCTGAACTGATATGGGCGTCGGTTCCAGTCGCAGTGACTTGTTCTTGCCAGTGTCAATATCCACAACGTTGACAGTTCGGGTTCCATCGTCGTGTAGTATGGTGAATGTATCTAGGCCCAGCTCCTCGTCGCTCATCAACGTGTATCCGATGATCGCACGGAAGAACCGTTCGGGCTCGTTGCGGATGTCAAAGGAGCCAGAGCTGTATAGCCCTGATCGTTCACTCACCCACATCTCCATCTCCGTCCCGCAGAGAGAGAAGGAGTGAACGAATGGACGGATCGGCTGGGCGCCGAAGACGTCTCGTACATACCGCTCCATCTGAAGAATGGTGCCCGTCTTATTGTAATTTGACTGTTTAAGCTCACCGACAACGCGTATATCCTTCCAGCTATGCGGAGGCACAGATTCCTCACCTCCTCGCGCCTTCATCAGCACGTCCACCTGTCGCTCAGCCTCGGAGTCTTTGAGCTCATTTTTGTCTTTGGTAGAGAGATATACCCCACGAGTTTCGGGCAAGAAAGTGTCCCGGAATCGGAACAACCAGTCCAGAACATCATGTTGAGTCGGTGGGTCTGGGAAATCCGATAGTCCAGCGCCGGCGCCATCTCGCTCCTGTATCTTCTTATGGATATCGGTGAACTTCCCTTCCCAGCTTTTATTCTGAAAATACGTCGCGTCAAATCCTCCGACATCTTTGTGTGTGCAGGTCCTGATCTCGTCAAAGAGTCTCTCTTCCACCAGTTTGCGGGTTTGCTCCTTACCGCGCTGGGAGGATGACGTCGATCTCCAGGGTGTGCCATCTGATGTGGGAAGAACTGTCGCAGGAGGGGTAAGTTGAGAGACAGTCTCAATAACTTGATAAACCGCTTTCCAGATATCGACGTCGGGAGCCTTTTGAATCACTAGGCGTACCAGGTCTCGATAGGGATTGTAGTTAAAGCTTCCCTTCTCTTTCCCAAGGCGCATATATAAACCTGCTAGGTCTAAATCCAGACTTTCATTTACTTGTGAAGGAAGTTTCGACGCCGCATCAGCTCCCTGTAAAGCAACAATAAGTTTTGAAATCGCTGTTCGATAGAGACGGTCGAGACTATCAGACCGCCGTGAGTCGTTGACTTCCTCTGCTCCTTGAAGTCGGTCGGTCAGCTCGTCAAGTGAGTCATTTAAAGGATATTGCTTGATAATGTCGCGATCCTTCTGTGAAAGGTCGGCCATTTTCGTAGTGTAAGCATAGTACTTTGGGAGAAAAACATCTCGACTGGCGCCTTGGTTTTGTTTTGGATTTAAATCACGTGGAGTGCTGAACAGCAACCTTACCGGAAAAACGTAGACTTATTATACGGTCGGATTATGGTTGTTCCACCGCGCCAATCGGCGACACCGTCGCCGAACCGTAAATCTTAATGTAATGGTGGATGAACGGTGGAATCACCGTAAACAAGCTCTGAACGGGAAAAAATCATCATCGTATTGGCGATGTCGCCGATTCCTAACTACGTAACCACTAATTCTAAAAAACGTCTCATTCGCCTGAATCGTCTATTGGAAATTGCCCACGCTTCTACCCCCGGGCCAAATCCTCCTTGGTCTCCCGAACCTAAACATATGTTCAGAATACGTTGAAGTACAGCGTACTTCGTCCGTGCGCCATAGTAAATTCGCACCGCGCTAAACCCAATTGGATCAAATCTCCGCAATACTTACTTCGCGGAAGCTCAAGAAGATGCCGACTGGCTCGTCGAAGTCCTCGCTAAAAAGCTCGAAATTAAGGACATGAAGGAACCAGTCAAGTATTTAGGCATGGAGGTCACCCGCGATGACAAAGGTGTTAAATTGACGCTCCAACGCTATATTAATCGCTTGGTAGAAGACTTCCATTTAGAGGATGCAGTTACGGTCCGTACGCCTATGGATGAGAGCTTACGATTTGACGATGCCCCTGTCCCTGAGAAAGAAGGAGGTTTTACAAAACAGCGTTATCAACATGGTGTAGGATGCCTGCAGTATTTAGCAGTCAAATTACGACCGGATACTAATGTACGTAGCATGATTTGGATGGATTCAAGAGACAGCATAGCTAGTTTTTCGGCGTTGAGAGATCTCGCACGGCGGTGCGAGGGGGGGTGTAGCGGCCGCTGCCCCGGTGGCGTTGCCCAAGCGACCGCCCCGCCTGCACGTGACTCCTGTACGTAAACATTGCTAGCTAGTTTCCCTCACAATAGAGAGTTCATACCTCTTGCGATGAGCCACCCCGACAGGTATATCGCGATCACGCCGTCCTCTCTTCGCTCGGCGAAGAAGAGGCCTCTTTCTACCTCCGTAGCTTCCACAGGCTCCTCCCAAGAGCTCCCCCCAGCCTCAACCGACGCGCCCAGAGACGCGCCCCAGAAGGAACCATCTGTCACTGTACAACAGCAGGATAGGCCTGACACCGTCCCAAGCCTCTTCTTCTGAGAGGGACCTACTGCTATCTTGATAGCTAAGAATCCTACAGATCTGACAATCTACAAGCTAAGCATGCTTCTTGAACATGTAGGAAACGCATTCTCGATCGCGCTTGCTCAGATTCTTGAATACTGTAATCAGATCTTTGCACTAATTGAACTGACACTTCTTCTTTTCAAGACAGCTCACTCCATACAAGGCTCTGCACTAAGACAGGCCCTTGACAACAGTATCGCTAAAGCTATTCAAGAACATATCTACTCTCAAAAAGATTTTTATCTTAAGACATATGCCTCTTCAGCCGTGTCAAAGAGACAACCTTTAAAAAAGTCTTCTCAAACTGTTCCCGCAGTTGAACAACCAGACAAGAAATGAGTCCTATGAGCCTCTAGGCCCATTCTTCAAGGATTCGCTGACAAACGTGTGATGATCAGATTAACGGCGAATCACTCAGCCCGAGACTCAGACCCTCAAGTCATACGGGAAAGAGTCCGCGCTCTACTACCAGACTCTATCTGAATCACTGATGTCTGGCACTGCTTCTCAGGCATCACTCTAGTCATCTTCTTCTCAGTCAACGCTGCAGCCGTGCTCAAAAGAGCTAGTCAACTCAAGATCTTCATAGAAGACTGTCATGTTGAATGACAAGAGTTCTAGGTCACTTTTGTGATCGACTCAATCAAAAAGTCTACTCACTGCTTCAATGAAGAGAATGTCTCTTCAATCTCAGTCACAGACAACATGCTTCTCTCTGAAGTACGCGAAACTGTACACCAGGCATCAATCATGCAATGTAACTGAACAAGAAAATCTCTGAACTCTAATACCGAGAAAGGCTACGCCTGGGTCGGAGTTCAGGCCTCTGAAGTTCATCTCTTTTTAAACAAACTACGCCTCTTTAGCCGCTCAGTAATGGTTAATAGAATTAAGAAGTCCTCTAAGATTCCATCCTGCAATAGATGTCATGGCTTTTACATGAAGAGAAACTGTGTGTGTCTCTTACACTGTCAGACCTGCAGCAAACTTGCTCATCTAGACAAATGTTAATTCTTATCTCAATGCTATAACTGCTGCAGTTCTCACTCTTTCTTTAATATAAAGTGCCCTGTCAGATCAAAAGTAGTCTCAGGACAACTAGAATGTATCTTCTGTAGACAACTACGTAATATCCACGAGGCAGACAAGAATGTCTTCTCTCTATTACATCAACTCTCTACACAAGAGAAGACTTGTGAAACTGGCTCTTTCACTTGAAGCTGTTTCTCTTCATCAGTCTTAAATACTGCTCTAAGCTCACAAGCTAATCAGACAGACTCTTCTACTCAAAGAAGTTCAAGCAACACCTTAAGCCAGAACTTCTATCTATGAGTATCAGACTACATTAAAACTTTACACTGATCATTTTTTAAGTCAATGTAGACAGACAATCAAACGCTCATGATATTGCTCTCTCACTCGCAGATGAGAAACAGTGCGATATTATAACAATTCAGAAACCATGGATTGCTAATGATCTCTCTACTCGACTCTTAAAAAGTCATTCTTCATATATTCGCTTCATCTCTCTCTTCTTGAACTGGCTCAAACGCCTTTGAGTTCTTCTATATATACAC
>LGRN01000443.1:0-22612 GCA_001883825.1 Emergomyces pasteurianus Ep9510
TTCCTGTTTTGGCGGTTGGATTTGAAGAAAACATTTTGCCCGTTTTCGCCTCTTGTCTTCTTTTTTTTTTTTTTTTTTTTTTTTTTCACTTTTAACTTCTGGTTATTGGGTTTCGATTGGGTGGTAGTCTTGCTCCTTCTATACGAATTGAGATGGTGTCAATGGCTTGGATGTTTTTTCGATGCAACTTATCGTTGTTTGCCCGTCGGATTTTTTACCCCTGAGCCACTCCACCACCACCACCCTTCCCTCGTTTATCTTTCCATCTTTCAATATCTCTATGCAATGGTTGGGCGTCGGTACCGGTTGGACCTGGAGTTCACAAATGTTCTTTTTTCTTGCCCCTTCTCTATTTGACTCTGTCTTGTATGTAATATACTCCTGAGGACCCTTGCTGGCCGCATCCACTGCGCTGATCATGACGTACACTGCAGTCCCCCCCAATCCGCCCTTGGATTTTATACCTACTAGTATATTCCTGCTTCACGACAACATGCGTTCACGACAACGACCGTTCTATCCTGCCCTGGATTTACTATCCCCTTTTAATCGTTTATCATATTCCGCTTCTTTGTTCAATATTCGTTCCTAGCTTATCATGCCTGATACCCTGCTTGGATCTTTAAACTTTAATTATCCCCCAGTTATTTTTCATGTCGAAAGAACTTTTCTCTTCGTCTCAAACGCGCCTCGTTCGAGTAGGATGACGAGTTTTTTTTTTTTTTTTTTTGGATGATTGGTTTTTGTTCTTTACACCATGTTAATGCTGGTATCTTCTTCCACACTCAATGCTTCCTATTATTTAATTGCCCTGGTTTGGTTGGGGGCTATTTGGAGGTTTTTTTACTTAACATATCCGTATCCAATTAACAACGCGATCAATTGACTAATAAGGTTGTTTTTTTTTACCCAACCTCCTCGTCGTTGTCTCCTGTTACGCGACCCAAAGTTCCGATGGGCTCGGGTGGGTCTGGCGGGTTTCAATTTTGTTCCGTAATGACATCCATGGATCATGAAGCCCTGGGAAAGGCTTCAAGCCTGCCCCTCCGCGTCCCCCTCCACTCACTCCTGCAATTTGGGCAACCAACCCATCAGGCCAACGATAAACATGGTATTTGGCTAGTTTGACCCAGACAAACAGGAACAGGGGCTCAGGGGCTCAATTCCAAATTAAGCCCATGATCTACTAAAGTATTAACGTGCTTATTTTATGCGCATAGCTTTGAGCCAGGGCGGAAAATCAAAATGAGGACAATTCAGCTGTCCATCCCTGTATCAGACACCTTCACGAACACTGCTTTGTAAGATACGGACTGCTAGAAGTGACATTTGGGTTGGAGATGGAGGTGGAGGTGGAGGTATTCCAGTCCTTTTTGTCTTTCGCGGAATACTTGCGCGTGAGACTTTTGATATATGCACCCGACTTGGAAAGAGATGCAGTAGTGAGCTGGGAATTGGTAAGTGAACCAAACTCGCTTGGTGGGTGGGAAATGAGTGTGGTGAGGTTTCAAAATATGAGCGAAAGGTAATCTTTTTTTTTTCATGGGCTAGGTTATCAGGCCTGATTGGCAATATGTTGGCACCTAATAATAACGGATTATGATTTAATCATGGATTCGCTTAGAATACGAATTATTCGGGTATGCGCAACGAAATGTAATGCCAGAAACAAACAATAAATTACCTTCAGCAGTTGAACTGGATACATGATGATATGTTGACATTACAACCTCGCCTGAGAATGTCCGTCTCCTAGAGACTTAGTTGCAAACGCCCCAAAATACTCATTCAGCGCATCCACTGTGCCGCTCCCGTTGACGAGCTGCAGCGTGCATGCAATATGTCCGTCTGGCCTGAGTACAACCACACCACCTTTTTCACTATCGAAGCCAAGTTTCGTATGGGCTGCTGCTATTGCATTTGGCACCTTGTTGTCAAAAATGTTGTCAACATAGATATGGTGGCGGTAGGCCCTCAGCAATTTGGGTAGCTGGTCTAATGCACTCGCACCCTTTTTTCCCGAGTATATCACGGAGAGCGTGAAGAAACGAGAGTGTGGGTTATGTCGTTCGAAATAGGAGACGGTGTCCATATCCTCCCTCAGGTAGCTGGAGTAGAATGATCTTTTTTTCTCTAGGTTTAAGGCGAAATCGTCCACTGCTTGTCGTGTCTTTTCTGGATTTCCGGCAAATATGTGAATGCGGAAGGACCCGTTGACGGGTACTTCTTGTTCCAGAGGCACCTTGTTGGCGTCACTAAGCCGTGTAACGGTGCATGGGGGGAAGACTCGGCCGGGAACCAATTTAACCCCTGCAGGGCTGAACAAAGGGGATTTCGCGGGATGATCGGGTCCCCAGTTGAAAATGTTGGGAAGATAAACCACACCATACCCACTGGTAAATTCACAAGCTGACTTGAACATTTCTACAAATTCGTTGGTTCCGCCGCCATCGTCGTCAGCGCTGGCTGCTCCCACTTCGGCTGCCGACGGGTGTCGTGAGGAGAACAGGGCAGCATATTTGGCGTCAAAATCAAGGAGAGTTTCAGCAATCATCTTTCGCTCTGATTCATATGTGGTCAAAATGGCAGGTTTGGCGAAACCTCCCTCTACCATGTGAATTTTCCAGGCGAAGTTTAACGCGTCGTGAAATGCGGTGTTCATACCCTGGCCCGCCTTTGGCTGGAGATGAGATTAATTACGAGGTACGGACAAATGTAGTAGTACGCATGATAGCAGCAGACATAGGTCACTCACACTATGCGTATGGCAAGCATCGCCGCCTATGAATACACGATGGTCCAATGTATACTTATCAGCAATTCCTTGCCCGATGGGATATACAGAGTACCACTCCACCCTGTCCCATTCTAGATAGTAAGGTCGGAAAATCCTTTTGGCCGCCTGCTGAACCTGCGAAACTGTCGCCGTTTTCCGTGGATTCCAGTCTGGATCAGTCGAGGACGAAATTTGGACGTATAACCGAACCATATTATTTTCTCGCGGTATGACCATTATAGAGCCGCTATCCGAATGAATTGTGCATTTTGTCTAGAGAATTCACGTCAACACCCACTTGCCTACAGAGCACGGGATTAGCGTGTCATACCAGAATATCAGGGAAGTCTGTCTGCACCACTCCATCCATCACACCCCAAACGTGAGAGATCGGATCCTTGTGAAAAATTTGTATTCCTAATTGGTCTCTAATAAAGCTTTTGGCGCCTTCCCCAC
Source organism: Emergomyces pasteurianus Ep9510 (assembly GCA_001883825.1). NCBI lineage: Eukaryota > Fungi > Ascomycota > Eurotiomycetes > Onygenales > Ajellomycetaceae > Emergomyces > Emergomyces pasteurianus. The sequence continues at coordinate 3,233 of LGRN01000443.1, forward strand.
CGAATAGATATTTTGTTCTCAATACTTGTTCGATGTTGGTATTAAGGTCCTTGAGAATGACTTCCACGGGGTACCTGGTACATTTTCCATCGTTCTTAAACCCAACAATCGTCCAGGGTCGGTCGATGGTGGCGCCATTCTTCGTCAGCTCGTCTATGAAAGCTGTTTCAATATAACCTTGATGCAATAACGTGGTGAAGGGGTATCTAGTATCGATGAATGAAGGGCAGCTAGGCCAACTCCCTGTCCTATAAATACCTCTGCCATCCGATAAGGGGGCCCAGAATGCAACGTCATAAACCCTCGCAGGATGGTGCGCCATAATCTTGTGTTTTATGCCTAGATTACGTAGTAATTCTAGTGAACGGGGTTGAATACCATCTGCTCGGCCGGTTTTGGTGGGTACTGGGCGGTTATCAATGTGTTTGATTTTATACCCCCATTTGGAGAAGCATAGAGAGGCGAGAAGGCCGACAGGCCCAGCGCCAATGATAACAACATCGTATTTGTTATCTGGGTGTGGCATGCTGCCTTCGCCGCCTTCGCTGCTTTTGCGGGTCATTTGAGCCTGATTGCGACGAAATTATTATATTTGGAAGTTTGCGTAGATACTAGGCATGGGCTTTGTCTGCTTCAAGGTGGGAGTGTTATTCACAGTGGCCGCAAGTATTTGTTGGAAAGTCAACCACACAAATGCGGAAGCACAGGAAGTTTTATAAAGACATCCAATGATCTATCAGGGGTCTCAGATTTTATTATATCGATGGCCATAGCTAGTATTAAGCTGCTTTTTGCCAGAATTGGCCCTGGATCGAAACATCTCGGCATTTCAGAACTGATGTCCCTGGTGTGGGGTCCCCCAGCCAGCAACATTGGCCTTTGCGGTGCGGGGGATAGCTGTGATGACTGCCGGTATATCTTCCGCAAGACCAGCAGCGCGGGTCCAGGACTATGTTCAAGGGTCAGGTTGTACTGTAGCACTGGAGAGTAGGTACTTCGTGGAGTCCTAGCCTGGAGCCGGAGTTGGCATTCGGCAGTGGACAGATCACGTGGTAAAGAGAATGTCCTCCTATTACGGACTAGCGTATAGCATCTTAGATAGTACGGACGCCATCGCAGGACAAAGCTACTACAGAGTACAAATGTCATTTTTGCATCTAGGAATGCCACTTATTCACTAATACTAGAATAGTTGATGCCCTATCCCCATCTTTGCGGAAAATTGTCATCACAATATCTCTGTCTACAACTAATCGATCGCCATTGACCTTGCTGCCCGAACACGCTGCTGCTCAGGAGCTCGGAAGTTACGCCTAGGAAGGATTCGCACCATGGGAATTTGAGTTCTGATTTTGCACTGCTTTTTCTTTCTGGCCTGAAATGTGTTTACGTCTATGATGCTAAATGAAATTGTCACCTGAGCCTCAGGTGGATTGCATACTTTTCTCAAGACAGTTTGAAGGTTTGGGCATTCCACACAATGGGTTACTTACAAACAGAGCAAATACTTGTGCAAATTGGATTGCAATGCAAAACTTCAATGCCTTTCTTTATTCACTAATAGTATGAGAGTCTCTACTGAAGGCCACGGTTGAATTACACTTGGTCACTGGCGTATTCATACTACACCTACAATGGGCGGGTCCCGAACCTTGGTATTTCCAAAGTGGTGTCAGGAGCTCAGCGAAAGGAAGGACTTTAGTGTCTTGATACACTATTGATTCATGTAGGCCACTCTTGTATAATTTCTTACTCGATTCCAATTTTTCCAGCGCTTTATGCAACGCATATCACGAAGCACCATTCTCACAAGAATCAAGCCTATATCTGTTTATTTGTGTCGTACCCTTTCTTTTATCCACAGACACTGCTAGAGCTCAATATCTGGTGCGTCACTTTTGGGGTTTCTAGCCTTGCTTCGAATGACAAATGTCAACTTGAAGTTCAATCTGCACTTCGCTATCGTCCCCCGTGGCAACGAAGCGATCCTCGTAGTTGTTGACACCCTCTTCACAGCTCCAGGGACTTGGAACGTCTCAGCAACCACTGCATTCACAATGGAGGATGAATTCAGCGGTAGAGATTATTCTGAACACGAATATTCCCCTATTGAGGATATTCGTTGCTTCCAGATCGATCACAACAGAACCCAACAGCCGCACGGAGGAACGGATAAGCTCTCTACACAGCGACTTACAGCTCAAAACTCCTACCTTTACCACTCTGGAGCCTCGAGTACATCTGTATACTCACAATCTTCCTCTGGTTCTCCAACCAAAGACGCTTTTCGTCTGCTAACGCGTGAAATATTGAACAATCCCCTGTTGAAGCCGGCCAAAAATACCGGGAAGCCTGTTTTAACGCTCGAACCAGACAAGTTTAATCCAATGCGATCAATGGAAGTGCCCATCATGTACGATAAGTACGTTTTTATCACCTTAATTGGTAGCTTTGGCGTGATGCTAACATGATCTTAGGCACTCTTCATACAGCAGTGCAGGTGATTCCAGCCAGTCTGCGGGCGGACGCGAAATGTTGTGGCCATTCCACCATGAGACACCTAAAGCGGCCCCGGGAGTTCCGCAAAAGGCATTTTCATATCCAGTTGATGCAATCCAATATAACAGACGCCTCCCTATTTCCAAGTCTGAAGGGAACAACGTTAAATCTCTTGATGGTACTCCGAATTATGACGACGCGCCGTATGGTGGAGACCACTATTACCACAACTGGAACCCTCCAGCGAAGGTGTTCCCTGGACAACAGAAACAACGATCTGGATCCCCAGATAGAAGATGTGGCAGAGGCCGGTCATTGTCCCCTGTTAAGATCCTCGAGGATCTTGATGAAAATTTACCACTGGAATTTCTGGAAAGTCCTACTAAGAGGCCTCGATCACCGCATAAGAAGCTTTTTGGAGAAAACGGTTGGTTGGGACGTAGCCCTTCTTCAAAGGAGAGCCCCTCTGAAAAGACCAAAAAGCCTGGCTTCAAGTCGCTTGGTGAAAAGATTAAACAACGCGTTGAGGATATGGTAAGTCTATCAATTTCTCGGGTTCTGGAAATTTTTTTTAAAGCACTGTGAGCCTCTGTTTTAAATCTGACTAGTTGGGTTTACCAGACAGCGGACGTTAAGAAATCTAAGGAAAGGTTCCAATCGACCTTCCCAATTTCCCTGGATCCTCCCACCCAGGCAAAATTGTACTCCGAGGTAGAGCTTATGATATGCGTGACAGCAAACAAGTTTCTCCTCGATCAACATAAGGAGGGTCGCATATCCGTGGAATCCGTCACAAAAGTGACCAATTTCTGGGCGTCAAAGAATCGTCCCCAAGTCGTCCAGTTTCAATTCGACCAACTCACTCAGCGTGATCTCGTCATCTACAACCTACGAACGTTCAAATTCCATGGTGAGTGTGCACAGAATGTGGTCGCTCTCAATGCCACATTGCGCAACTGGAAGGCTGTCGCCAAGGAGATGAGCATCCGTACGTTCTGCACCCCGGATAGTGTCATCAGAAAACATATGCATGACACGCACAAGATCCTGGAGATGCTCGGAGCGCCGCTCGTCACGTTCCTTGCCTTTCAAGAACTTCAAGTCAACACGCTTTCACTAATGAAGCGGGAGCAGGAGAAGCAGATGCAGGAAATGGGGCGGCATGGTGTGGCTAAAGAGTACCATCCTCCTTCCTTAGCACAGCATGAAAACGAAGATAGAGGAAGATCTCGTGGTAGTCGCTGCAAGTGATACCATCTAGTGAAGTGATCAGCCAGCATTGTTACACCTTAATATCCTTTTTATTCCTCCTCTTTTTCGCAGGTTGCTTGCATGACATTTTGGCACCCCTTGGTTTACAAGGCGCTGCTCGTTCGAGTTTGTGGATATTTTGTTGTTGTTTCTAGCGGTTTGTACGACTTCTGTACATGGAAAAGGATATAGGTTTTATTTCTTTCATGTTTATTTGTTTCTAAAACTGTTTTCAAGGAGTAGAAACTGAAAAAAATTAATTCAATGAAGGGCGACTGCCAGTACTCCTATCCTTTTAACAATGCCTCTGCACACAACTCTGCACACAACTCTGCACACAACCCGATTATGTAATCATACATGCAGATGACGTAGATTTACTGACAGCCAACCTCATGCTCTCAGGTCACTCAACAGGCCAACATTGCACGATGGCCAGCTCAATCTTACGAGGAGAATGTTCAAGTCGCTATCCTCGCTTCTGTACAGCTATTCAAACTCTTTGTATGCGGTTATGAGGGGGAGTACCTAGCCTACCCTCGTCGCCTATTCCGGACAGCTCTAGAAAGGCTCGAGGCAACAATAACTGGTACTACTCTTACGTGAAAATATCATTCGTGAACTCAAACCAATAACATGGATTTCAAATCATGATATGAACGGACCTAACTGGGTAGATTTGCATCTTCTTCATATTGCAAAGTGTGCCATTACGTTTATCCAAAGCTTTATTGAGTTCCCGAAGCATGTCGAGCCTAGTTCACACTTACGGGCCAACATGCCTGCTATACGATCCAGAGAACAATACAGCAACGAAATCGGATTTCAGCACTTCCGCAGCCCCGCCAAAAGTCCGCGCACAATTTTTCTACCTGTCATCCTTCCCAATAGATGATCCTTTGACTCCTCTGCCGGCCCCTTCCGCAAGTGGGAGCGCCTCTTACACTAGCTTCCCTCCTCGACCCTTTTCGGTATTAGATAACATCGCGCTCGAAGAGGCATGGTATGGACTTGAAAGCGCAGCGGAAGATTTACAGGCTGAAGACACTCGCAAGGACGGAACTGGAGAGGACAAGGCTATCAGAAACTGGAAGCAAAATGTTGACAGGCTCATCGAAGAGGCGCTAGGTGCTGTTCGCGAATGCAAGGATACATCCCCAGATATAGATCTTACTCCAACTAGCGAACGGCACGACTCTGCGTCTGTATTTTCTCTCGTGGAGATGCATGCAGCAGAATACGGAGCCTCTGAGTGTAATGAAAGGGAAAGGAAGAAGTTTGTGATATCAACTCTCAGAAACGTAATTGAGCAGGTTAGACAGCATGATGAAAGTGAATGGCGGCATGATTTACGGCCTATTATTACTGCACTATTTAGTGCTGCTGCCAACGAAATTCCGAACGAATGTAAGGACCCTCTTACAAGGGTTACAGATAAACTTGAACGGCAGGCACATGAACAAGATGAACCTGCAGGTGTGTCAATCCCGATTCGAACACCTGCGAAATCCGCTGGTGAGGTAACAGGAGCTGGCGGATTGATGGGACGGAATTTTACTCCTGGCCAAAGCTACGATTATTCGAGCTCTTTGAACAGGCACAGTCTTTCACCAGACCGTAAATCCAAAACTGAAAAACGAAAAAGCATATCATCATCCCCTGGCGATGACGGCCATGCATCATACCCTTCTCACACCGGCAGATCGATTCCTTCAACTGGTTTACATGCAGCTGATACAAATATAAGCGGATCTCCTTTCGCTAGGGCTCCGACGAGGAGCCCGCGTTCAGCTCCTTCACCAAGGCTGCCTGCTACCCCGAGGAAAGATTTGCATCCACTGGGTGGAATGATGTCCGTTGGACAAGGAGATCCTTACCGTTCGTCTAGTTCTAGAGTTGATACAATCGGTAGCCCTTCAAGGCCTGCAGTAAAGCGTCTCTCTCCATCGCAGCCAGAAGTCCCCCCAACAGAAAACAAAAAGGAGCCTGATGCTATTATACCGGTTGGTATTTCGAGACTACATTCAGTTGAGCTTCCCAACTTAGAGGTAAGTCATTACTACCTCTCATTATTCGTGTGCTTGCAACTATTCTAACATGGCTTCTAGATGAAACCCATTTATTGGAGCCCTATTCACGATGTATCTTCAGTTATTCGAGCCACTTGGTTTTATAAGAACACCATGCTACCTGTTGACCCAGAACTTGCAAACCAGCTGGAAGCCGGCTATATGTATATGCGCCCTTGGACCGAAACCTGGCAGGATGAACTTAACAGCTGTATAGAGAATGGCGCGGAGGCTGAAATGAAAATTGTTCATCGAATCTGGCCACGGGAGGAAGAGGTGAAAGAAAGTTCCGTGGATTCAGGGTCGGAGCTGAAGTCATCCAAACGTTTGTCGATTCCGCAACCGGCAGAGACAGAGGCACAGTCGATAATTTACGAGAATCAAGCTGCAGGATCCATGACACCGCCAAATGCTCCTAGGCCATTCAAAAATTCAAGTGTGATATATGTTGATTGCAAAGATGCCCAAATTCTGAGGCCGAACCTTTTGCCCTCAGTTTCAAGGGGACGACGACCTCTCAGTGCAATTCGCAAGGGAAGACAAATAGGAATTCCTGTGGTTCGAGGGTTCAATGCCCAAGTCTGGGATAAACTCCACCCTCTTAAAATACCCGCGACCAGCGGCAGGAGAATTGTGAAAATGCACCAAACTGCTGAAAGGGAGATGTTTGGTCGGCGCCCAATATGCTACGCCTGTCAAATCGAGGATAAAAGACCAACTGTTTCCGATTTGGTATTGGTCGTACATGGTATTGGTCAAAAGCTATCTGAGCGGGTCGAAAGTTATCATTTCACGCATGCCATTAACGCTTTCCGAAGGCAGGTCAATATTGAGCTCAACAGTGATGCTGTTTGGCCTCATATGCGCCCTGACCTGGAAAATATTATGGTATTACCAGTCAACTGGCGGTCGACACTGTCCCTTGAAGATGCTGACGTGGAAGCTTCAATCTCCGAGGATCCAGCTACAAACAAGTTCAATCTGAAAGATATCACGCCTGAAACTATTCCAGCGATAAGGAGTTTGATTAGCGATGTTATGCTTGATATCCCTTATTATTTATCTCACCACAAACAGAAAATGGTTCAAGCAGTGGTCAAAGAAGCAAATAGAATATATCGCCTCTGGTGTCAAAATAACCCAGATTTCCGAAAGACTGGGAAAGTTCACTTGATTGCTCACTCCTTGGGTAGCATCATGGCAATGGATATCCTGAGCCAACAGCCAACCCATGTACCCTATATTGATTTCGAGCATACGAAAATTAGCCAAACAATATTTGAATTTGATACCAGCAACGTTTTTTTCTGTGGAAGCCCAGCAGGTTTCTTTTTGTTGCTGAACAAATGTTTGTATCACCCCTCTCTCAATCAAGAAGATGCGAATCAGAAGACTAATTTACACGTAGCGACACTGCTACCGAGACAAAATCGATGTAAGCCCGGAACAGACGGCGAAGACCTTGAAAGAGGAGTTGCTGGGGAAGCAGGCACTTATGGCTGCCTAGCACTTGACAATCTTTATAACATCATGCATGATACCGACCGTAAGCTCTCTATATATATTCAATTCATAACCCCATTCTATTCTTTCCAGTAACAGAAACTCATGAAACCCTTTTCTGCTTAGCAATCACCTACCGCCTCAACGCAGCTGTGGACAGCGATCTCGCCAACTCCCTCAAGCCAGCTTCGGTCCCAAGCTCGTCCACATCTTTCTTCCAAGCTGTCAGCAGCGTTTTTCGCTGGGGTGCTTCAAAGGCTCCCAATGAGAGTGGCGCAAATCTATCCTCTCCTTCCATCTCGCAACAAACCCAACGTCCTGCGACCATCGCGAAACTGCCCTCCAACATCGAGATGGAAACGCACGACTTTTCACGCGAGGAACTCGCGGAGAAGCGCATGGCTCTGCTCAACGACAACGGCCAGATTGATTTTTATATCAGCGGTGGGGGTGGCCCGTTGAATATTCAGTATCTGAACATGCTAAGTGCGCATAGTAGTTATTGGGTGCTGCAGGACTTTGTGAGGTTTCTCGTCGTCGAAATTGGGAGAAGACGGGGGAAAGACGGGACGTTGTTGGCTTTAAGGGCGGAGAAGAAGAAGGAATGGAAGCGGACCAAGGGATTGTGAGGGATGATATCAGTGTTTCTTTGTTAGGGTTGGATACTAAAACCACTTTCGGCTTTCTTCCTCTTTTTTTTTTAAATTATTTTTTAGGGCCATATATGTTTTGGTGTTCAGATTTGGTGTTCAGCTCCTTGGAGGACGTGCGATTCCTTTTGGATGGTTCGTGAGGCGTATTTCCAACCTCCTTTATTTCTTATCTTCTTGGCCTCGCCTTAGCGATAGATGGAATGATTCCCGATATACGCATAGTTTTTCTGCTGACACAATAAACACCATGCAATGCAATTTTCATAGAAGTGAAAATGATATTCTTTTTATTAACGAACACCAATATTTTATGTGTTTAATTTGAAACTTACGAAAACCATGAAACTGAATGCAATCAGGATAGAAACCAGTTCAATAAGATCATCAAGCGTCGACGCCACATCATATAATTTTTCACTTTTACCTCACTCTGGAACCAATGGCCCCATCAATAAAGCCTGCACCCTCTGACCCTTCTCTACAACTCCATTCCCCGGCAAAAGGACCAACAGCGCATTCGCACCAGCCAGGCTGCCCACGCGCGAACTACGTTGTCCAACCCCAGCGCCAGGCCCACCTAGCCCAGTGCTGGTCGCAAGTAGAGAACCATTTATTTTCGAGGAGGTTACGATCGCGCGATGGTACTCCGTACGTTTCGGGTCGAGCGGGATGTTCTGCGTCAGTGTTACTGTAACTAGTGGGAGTCCCAGATGCGGCGGATAGCCCCGTTGCGGGTCGTTGATGCCCAGACCAGTCGTTTTATGCAAAGAGGGCAAAACGAAGAGGTTCAGCGTCACCAACGCCGAAGCGGGGTTTCCTGGAAGAGAGAAGATGAGTTTCGACTCCCGCTCCTGCTGTGCGGTTGGGTCCGTGGAAGATATGGCGGGTTTGAATGGGACTGTAGCGAAGGTCGTGGGCTTTCCGGGCTTCATGGATACCCGGCCAAAGTGGATGGTGCCGCCGAGTTGGCGCTCGATGGTGGGTTTCAGCAGGTCTAGTTCACCCATGGATACTCCACCAGTTGTTATTATGATGTCAACACCCGGTGAGTTAGGAGTCCCGCGGAGGGCATCGCGTAGGCATTGTTCTAGATGGCCCGCGGGGGTGTCCTTTGCAATCCCGAGGTCAACTGATGGGAATCCCCAGGCGGTAAGACATGATAATAATGACGGGCGGTTTGAGTCGCGAATCTGGCCGCCGTGGAGTGGAACGGGGTCGTCGTGGTTAACAAGTTCATCGCCCGTGCTGAGGACTCCGATGCGGGGTTTTCTATATACTTTGACTGTTCGCGTTCCGGTCGAGGCGAGAAGGCCGATCTCCCCGCCTACAGCGGTAATTAGGTCGCCCTTTTGAAGTATTTTAGAACCTAGAGAAACATCGCTGCCAGCCTCGCGAACGTTTTCTCCGGGTTTAATTGCGCCTGTTAGTATTTCCACGATGGCCTCTTCACTGCCATCAGGGGTGGTGGATACAAGAACTGTGTCTTCGACCATTACAACTGCATTGGCATTCTCAGGCAGCGGCGCCCCAGTGGTTATCCGCGCAATTTCCCCTGGCTTCAGCGGTGGTGGCGTAGAAGCTGCTTGCGCATGTGATACTGAAGCCACAGGAAATTTTCCCTTTGTGTTTCCTGGAGAATCTGTAGGAGGTGAGGCGATAACAGCATAGCCATCCACGATACTTGCTTTGTATGCCGGTACCGCTTCACGTGCGTAGACATCCTCTGCAATTACGAAACCAATGAGAGATGTGTTTACAGCAGCTTCAATGACGGTTGGCTCAGGAGTCCGTTCAACAATAATCTTGAGCGCTTCCTCCACCGAAAGCATAGGGTATGGCGATTCACGGTAACGTCTCGTTGGTCCTGCATTAGGGTCATTTGATTGCGGTCGGTCAGCAGGTAATGTATGAGCTTTTGGCACAATGTGTCCATGGCCATGGTCTTGATGATGATGGTGATGGTGGTGGTGGTGATGATGATCAGATTTAATCTCCACTGACCCAGCGGATGCAGGGATAACGCCAGCCTCTTTCTCCAGCTTCTGTACACCACCAGCGTGAATTGCTCTCGAATCTGCCCCGGCAGCCTGGATGCAGGCATGTGGGAGAAGTTTGATGACGGCTTGGAGATTCTCCTTCGCTCCTTTTGGAGAACCAGGGAGTGTTATAATCAATGATTTAGCCCGCACGCCTGCTACTGGCCTAGACATCATAGCAACTGTGAACCACAAATCAGTAACGATTTCAGATAATTGATAGGAACAGTTTTGAAAAGATGTACCATACAAGGAGTTACGGTCAGAGAAGTAGCAAGCATGCCATGCCTGGAGATGTCAGACTGAAATGCCAGAAAGTCAGGTAAATTAAGGTGGCCCAGGAAAACCTACACAAGTCCTGGGGCATGCCGATGGATGAGTGGTGATACGGCCTATAACAGTTTGTTAGTATATTACATTTGCAGACATCCCCGAGTTTCAGCTAGATAAGCTTCAATTGGCATTGGGATCAAGCAATTCAATACCAGACACCTGAGAAATATACAACGGTAAATAGCTCGCGGATCACTTACCTCGGGAGTATTATCCTTGACCGCAAACCCCGTTCCCCCCGTTGTAATTACAAGATTGAAGTAGTCCTCTGTATCTGTCCATGACAGAATCTGCCGTTGGATTTCCAGGACATTATCGGGGACGATTTCAACAGTCGGAGCAGCCCATCGGTCACCTCCCTCATCGCGGAATATTTCAGAGAGCGCGTTGGCTGCTTTATCCGTTGAAGGATCTCGGGAGGCAGTGTCAGAAACAATCAAAATGGCAACCTTTAATTTAATAGAGTCAGCCATAATGAAGGGCGACGATCCTCAAATATTGGCTAAGCGTTTCCAAACAAAAGCAGTGGCCGGAGATGGAGATGTTCCTCTGTGTTCCGAACAATTCATTATCTAAGTATGTACGGAGTAAGAAAGAAGCTTAACCATGGCCGAAACAGGGGCAAAAACTTGGTTCAGCTTCCATCCCCGCAACAAACGTTAATACGTTCATGGATCTAACAACAAACAAGCCTCCATCTAGTAGACCAACTCAGCTGCCAGGAGAATATGCGAAGCGCAATGTCAAAGATCTGCTCCAACATTTGGCTTTCATATATTGAATGAACCAACTGCGTGGACAAGTTTCTGTCTAGAGCGGGAATCTGCCGAACCCCGTACTACTCCGCCCTTTCATCGACAACTGACGAAGTTATTTTTTGCTCGTGATATTCCAAATATTTGGCATGATGTTCTTTAGCAAAGAAAACACGACAAACCTCTCTGCCCACTCCCGCCTCCACCCTGAGCAAACCGGCGCCACGGATAGAGTGAAAGTGACCAGTGGATTTAACCCAGTATGAGCTCCAGTTTCCAGCAGCCTTAACACGAAACCTCAATCCTGGAATTGAGTCCTTTCTGATGCGGTTTTGCCAGTTTCACTTACGATATATATAATCGATGTGGTGACCCTAATTGTTGTCGCAGCTCTTTCTGTAGTTCTTACGCATATCATTGGGTATGAGCGAGTCCATTCATGGCCTCTGCCTGCCAGATCTATAATCTCCAGAAAATGTATTCTTATATTCTCACAACAGTCCTCACTCTGGATATATTGGGCACATGACAGGACAAAAGAAATGGAGAGATAATATCCCATGCAAAAAACAGCAATTACTATACATATATAGCAAAATTAGACGCAACCTACAGTGACTCTTTTTCACTGTTGGTTATATCCCACAATCGCCTCCTCCCCAACTATGATGGTCCTATTAGAAGCAAGCTATGACTCCATGTCTATTCCATCCGTAAATTAACGCATGGGTAGTTTACCCCGCCTTCACTGGATGGGTTTCATCTTTGATGATAAAATGAAAATAATAATGATAATGATAAAGTAGAAATACGTAAACAGTCAAGTAAACGCTGCAGTTATTTTGAACCGCATAGAAGATGCGGACGCAACGAGACCGGTCCCCCTTTTTCGGTGAAGGGAGTGGATCCCAAGGGCCCCAATTTATCCAAATAGATTCATAATAATTATCTCGGTGGCTCCCGCTCAAGCAAAGTCATTTGCCTTTCCGGATATTAGTAGACCAACAATCAGACCGAACAGACCGAGGACGGAGCTAAAGATCTCGATCACGAGTATTTTGACAAATCTGGTATTTTTTCCCATCCTCACATATCAGCAAGGCGCAGGGTATATAACAAGAAAATTACGGGTTGCATGAAAAGTTCAAGAATGAAGTGGGTGTACTGACAAGGAAGAATCCGCGGCATCGGCCAGCGCAGCGCTGCTTCCGTTGATCCCCACAGCAATACCGCAGACGAGATTACACATCCCGACGGTCAAACCACCCCAGAATAGCGCATAGCCAGTGTAAACGTTGCTTCCGGAATGCAAGTTTTCGGGGGCAACGTAGGAAATCTTTGACGAAAAGACAATAGACATGATCACGCCGTAGATGGCGACGACTTCGCAGAAGATGATGGAGATCAGGTTTTTCGTTCGTATCCTTGGCGCTTTAACTGCACCGCCTATGATGGAAGAGCCGGTGACGAATATTCCCCTGTTATATATTTTTTGTTCAAAGGACGAAATGGTCAGTTAGACAATCAATCAATGGAGAAGGATTTCGTGTTCATCGTGATTGGGATAGGAGAGCTCACCATGCAGCTCCCACCACTGATAGACCAATACATAGGCCAATACCTATAGTCGCAAAGGTATATGGAGAGACTGTTTCGAGAAACTGGCCAACCTGTTTACATTGTTTATGAGCGGGACTGGTGCCTCTGCGTGCCCGAGAGGAGGAATTAGAATTGTTGGGTAATCGATTCATACATTGAAAGCTTCACCCTCGCCATTAAAGAGCATGTCTATCATACGGAGTCGCAGTCAGCACAAAAAGTTACATCAATATTCCTACAATAGCTTATGTGCTCACATAGCCCAACAATGGTAAGGAAAGCGGTAGCACCGCCAAGCGGGTACAGGAGACCCATGGTCGTCTGGTGCCTCCGACAAATTCCTTCAAGGGAGGATATGTGGCAGGTTAGGGAGTATCGGCAATGAGGGAATAGATGTTGAAAGTAGTATTATGCTTGCTGGCGCCCGCAGCAGCGAAGTGGAGGTATAAGATGGTCGTGAATAATTTCTATTTGAAGTTTGATGTTTCCCAGTGACGATGGCTGCGGCTGCTGGGCTTCCTTACCTAACCAAACCCCAGGCGCAACCGCGCGGAATCGGCCACTTTTTGCCGCCGCCGCCGCCAACAGCAACCAGACAGATAGGCACAACCCGGAGGAGGACAAATAACTTGGATTTACTCCGTACCCCGGAACTTTCTACAAACAAAGGACTCCTGCTCCTGGACCCTTTAGTTAAATCCAATCTGTTTTGCAACGGTTGCCGCAACTTCTGTACTATATACATTGCCCTACCTAGGCACTGAGCATACCTTATTGACGGAGTACAGAGTGTTATCTGGTGGATGATCTCCTGGCCGACTTGGACCTCGAAATTCATCTGCCTTGCTTAGTGCCTTCAAACACCAACACTGGATTGTCCTGAACGTCCCCCAATATAACATAATCCACATTCGTCACCATGGCTTCACAATCGGCAACAGAGTCGTACTCGAACCCTCTTAAGAAATTCAAGTATGTCCATTCCCGTTCACCGAACGCAACCCCATATACTGACCAGAGCGACCGCCTTTAGATTAGTCTTTCTCGGAGAACAGAGTGGTGGGTGAAAACCGTTGTGAAGAGATACACACTATGGTCCCGTAGACGATTTCAATTGACTAACGTCTGATTTTATTTTGTTGCCAACGGCGCGCAGTGGGAAAAACCTCCTTGATCACCAGATTCATGTACGACTCCTTCGATAACATGTACCAAGCTACCATTGGCATCGACTTCCTGTCCAAAGTAGGTCCCAAGTCCTCTCGGAATAGACTGGTACGGCTACTGTCATTGTGAAACCGTGACTGACCACGGCCCTCCGTTCTATTTATTAGACAATGTACCTCGAAGACCGAACCGTCCGTCTCCAGCTATGGGATACTGCCGGCCAAGAACGGTTCCGCTCCCTGATTCCATCCTACATACGCGACTCGAGTGTAGCAGTTGTCGTCTACGACATCTCAAACGCAAAATCATTCCAAAATACGCGCAAATGGGTTGATGACGTACGCGGAGAACGGGGCAATGATGTGATCATCGTGCTCGTGGGTAACAAGACGGATCTGAACGATAAACGAGAAGTAACGACAGCGCAGGGAGAAGAGGAGGCTAAGAAAAACGGCCTCATGTTTATCGAGACTAGCGCCAAGGTTGGACATAATGTCAAGCAACTATTTCGGAGGATAGCTCAGGCTCTTCCGGGGATGGACGACGAAGCTGGGAGGGGAGCGAACCAAAGTACGTCTGAATACTGGGGATTCTTTCTATTTTTTATCTATTTGTCGCGAATCCGATATAGACGTCTCCGTAACTAACTCATTATTGTTCCTTTTTCTAGTGATTGATGTTAATATCAACCCTACACAGCCCGTGAGCAACGATGGATGCGCCTGCTAGGGAAAAGGACAAACTCGCTAGATGGCTTTAATGTTAAGGATATCCAGGCTTCTCTTTTTCCGTTCTATCGCCATCTACTGCTCTGCCTTTCTGTCTTGTTATTGCTGTAAAGGTCTTTCTTCATTCCGTCCGGTCGCGCTTTTCCTCCCTACCAGGGTAATCGTAGATCAAACGTTTCGCATCCGCGGTCGATTGATTCCTTCCACCTTCTTATTATTGTGATTACTGCAGTTCCCACGTTGATTCAAGTTAAATTCCCCACTAGCACACCTTGCATTATTGACTATGGGATATGACGGTCCTTATTTTTGGGATTTCTTTTATTATTATTTATTATTGTTCACCCACTTCCCTTCCTGCATTGCTCCACGGAGTTGTTTGTTCATAGCTGTTTGGCTTTATTTTTATCTTAAATATCTACGCTTTGGCAAAGTTTTTCAGATAACTATGTGTTTGTCTTCGAGCGTAATATATTTGCCATCATGTGGCGCCCATTGGAAGGATGGCGGTCGATTGAGCTGCACGATGATTTTATTTCTATATACTCCATATATTATCAAAGCTGAATGGAAGTTATAGATCTGCATTCTTCGCAGGTTAGAGACAATGACCAATCGTTCGTGTTTTGAATCCTTCACCTCTATGGAGTACGGAGTAGGTTTTCATGTAAATAACCACAAGAAGCTAGTTTATTCGCAAACAACGGTGGTATGATAATCATTAAAAGCTCAAGAATGATAACCCCTGCACCTCTTTTTTTCCGTCGTATGTATCTACTAACTAGCAAGGGAGCTTCGCTTTGTTTTCCCTCCCCTTTCCCACTATTGATTTTGTCAGGGGCTGAAAGCCAGGGGTAGGTTCTTCTGCATTTCGGTGGTTGCTGGTTGTTGGCGTCGGCGCTAATCGTAGGCCAAGCAAAGGGCGGACCCAAGCGGAGAATCGAAGAACAGAGATCCAACCAAAGGAACAAATTCAAACACTTCAACACTCACTCCCCATCCTCATCTATCAAAATAATACATCTTCTGTAAATGCGAACTAGCCATCCTCCAACTTTATTCCCATCCTATATTCTCCTTCGTTATCTGTTCGCCACCCCTCTCTCCCTCTTTCGATAAGAAACCGCCAATTTTCAGACATAGCCAGTCAGCCAGCATT
The DNA here is from genome assembly GCA_001883825.1 of Emergomyces pasteurianus Ep9510. NCBI lineage: Eukaryota > Fungi > Ascomycota > Eurotiomycetes > Onygenales > Ajellomycetaceae > Emergomyces > Emergomyces pasteurianus. The sequence goes on from LGRN01000443.1 coordinate 18,985, forward strand.
CTTGCTCTGCAGGCTGTAGCCAAAAAGGGCATCCGTCGCCGCCCGCTGCGTTCTCACACCAGCAAAATGGGCATCTCATTACGGTTCCTCCGCATTCCGCGGCCACAGGTGCGTTGTTTCCTTTCTTCCGTCTCGAAATGGCTCAGAAATAACTGCGTTGTCACACAGAGTGAACGAGATAGTGGATCTTTTTTTCAAGCATGTCTTTGCTAACTCTACCCAACCCCTGGGGCATTTGAGCTACCAGTCCTTTCTCTATGCGATGAGCCTACAAACCGGCGCCACACTCATTACTCTCTCTCTTCTCCTGAACAAAATTAGCGGATTCTATGGCCTGCTTGCGCTTCTGACCGGTTACCAACTTTCCCCATTCCAGCTGTCGATGTACATATATTCCATCGTGGGACTAGCCTTGACCGCCTTCCTGGCACCGCATATCCGACTACAATCTCCTCTACAATGTCTTGCACTAGCTTGGTTCTATCTGATCGACAGCGTCATCAACGCAGCATACACAGTCGCATTTGCGGTTACGTGGTTCCTCGTTATCTCCCAACATCAGAACAGTGTACCAGCAGCTTCAGGTTCTGGCAGCTCGATGATGGCCGACGCAGCCCGCTTCACTGATACAAAACTCAACGTCTCTTCCGCGGTCGTGGACGGCGGTGCTGGGAAGGATGCCGTAGCCCGCGCTCAGCCCGCTTCCGGCCCAGCCGGAACGGCCAGTGCAAATTCGTCCGGCTCCGCAAGCCTTGGAAACGGTGTCATACAACCGGAAAGCTTGCAGAGCATCGCCATAATCTGCGCACTGTGGACCATCCGCGTGTACTTCGTGTTTGTCATGATGGCGTTTGCGCGCCAATGCATACTGCAGTACTCTTTCCACGCCCGAACATCTGTGGCAGAGCCCCGCCACCGGCCCTCCCTACCCGCACACAGTCGCAATGCATCGATGCTCAGCAACGTCGACACCGACCCTAACCCGTTCAACATCCGATCGCCAGAGGGACAAGGCTTGAAGGGCAAAGTGGGCCGGCTTCTTATTTCCGTGGGCCGTAGCTACTGGCTTGAAGACGATGATCATAGCTGGATGAATGGGATGAATAGGAAGTTCCGCAAGACCGTCGACCCGACAGGTGCGGGGACTAATAACCCGGGGGGTGGAATTTCTGAACGGGAAAGACGTCGGCGATCTGGGACGGGACCACCTCTCCCCTCCCATGTTACTGTGCAGGCTGCGATAATACAGCAGCAACAGCAGCAGCAGCAGCAGCAGAGCCATAGTAACAATCATAGCCGGAACCAATCACTGGTGGGCCAATCCATGAAAATGTACGACTTGTCGTCAGAGGGGCGGTAAAGCATTTGCAGGAAAAGGAGGGCATAACGTTGCCCGTACTTCTTATATACCCAGAATCGCCCAGAGTCGACACACGAGACCGCGTTCGAGATATAAGGAAGTAAACCAGAAAACCCAGGATGATAAGAAATCATCATTCGCAGACCGGCCGCCTTCCCTCCTCGATCGATTTATGACCACGGTCCTCCCTGGGTTTTGTTCTTCTTTACCTGACGGCCTAGGACCCTCCTCCGCCGGAAACGAAACGATAAATAATTTTGTTACTATCTTCGTGTTTGTATGCACGAAACAGACAGAACGACATCTTTGCATATTTAGGCGTCAACGCAAACAAAAAAGGGGGCGAAATTGCGATGGGTCGACTCGCTTGCGCAATTTATTTCCCCCTTCTCATTATACATATAAACATCGGCATATATATAAACACAAACAAGATATTAACAACAAGAACACCAACACCAACAACCTCCTACAAAAGATTATACAAACGAAAGGAATGGGGAACAAGGGAATGTGGGCGGGCCGGGTATTTCATATCTCTGTTTCTCCCCTCTCTCCCTTCACTCCCTCCACATCCCGACGTTTTTTTCACCCCCGGTGTACAGGGGATGGTACTTCGTTCAGCGTGAAAATAAATGTTGTTTTCTGTGTTTTCTCTCTCGCTTTACCACCCAGTTCCTTGCAATGTCGTTCTCCAGGTATCATTCTTTTATGGGTTTACATATATGGGGTGTGGTCCGCTTTAATTGGGCTGTTTTGACTCTTTTTTTTCTTTCCCCCCTTCTCTTACAGTTATCATGCTTGTTAAGGAACTGGCGGTGTCCATGTATTTATTGGAGGGATGGCAGGCTGGTAGGAGTTCTTCTTGTCCTATTTCTCTTTTCTTGTTTTTTTTTTTTCTTCGTCATTTGCCCCCCTTCCTATTTCTCATTTTGGAGGTCTATTCATTTTTTGTCATTTATTTTCTTATCTTTTGCCTTTTCTTCCTTTGCTGTTGTATCCCCTTCCCCTCATCCTCATCCTCATCCTCATCCTCATCCTCCTCCTCCTCCTCCTCCTCCTCCTCTTCCTCCTCCTCGTCGTCGTCGTCGTTGTCGTGGATGAACATATAACACTTCATCTCCTCGCTCTCCCTAGACTCACTATACTCCTTTCGGGCGATATATATATATCTCTATTTATTGACTACATTGTCGTGCGTTATATATATATAGTTTCCTCGTGATATTCGGTGTGATGATAAAAGGAAATACCTGGCTGGCGCATCTTTTGTTACATGTTTCTACAGTTGTTGATCATTGTGAACAGAGAAATGATCATTAATGATGATAAAGACCTTTTTCTTATTTTTTTTTTAGCTGTCTTTCAATTTTGACCTTTTTTATTTTTTGTTAATCATGTGCATATGGATAACCACCAATCCCGTCAGCCCAACGGGAATGGTGTCATATTGTAGGTACCGCGTGCTGTACATTTCTCCGCAGGGATATCCACTTGGAGGCCTAGAGCAATTCGTTGATAATCTTCAGCCAGCACGAGACAGCACGAGACAGCACGCGAGACACAAAGCGCAAAAGAATAACGAGTAATTAATACCAAGACCAAGAGCAAAGCAAGACAAAGCACAAAAGACAAAAAAGCACGCAAGAGACGCCAAGGTCTCGTGCGAGAAATGAGAAACGTGTGGAGGGGCAGCGGGGCCAGCGCATGCAAAACAGGTACCTAGTACTTCTGCACACGCATAACACCCCTGCTAAAAACCTGGCAAGTTGCTATGGAGGCTGTTGTACCAGGTACCTTCAAGGGCGCTCGGTTTGGCATGTTTGCACCGATGTCGTGATCGCAGGCCAATCAAGCAGCGCTGGATCCAAAGCAGGCGGAGAATTTGCTGACCAAAAACACACAAAGAGGAAGGGCAGCGGCATCGGCAAAGAGCTGCTGGGTACGGAGTACGTCGTTTATTTTTATTATTTTTATTATTTTTATGATTATTTTTTTCTTTGTTTCTTTCTTTCTGCTTTTCAATTCTTAATTTTCCGTTTCTCTCTCTCTCTCCGTTGTGTATATATATATATAACAAGCCATATCCTTGAGATCGGAGGTTAGAGGTTATGCTCGTTGCCCTGATCTAGATCTAAATATCTCCCGATCCGTTCCAAACTCCCTCCGCCGCCCCCTAACAACTCAGCTGCAATGGGGTCGGTGTCGACTGCGGGAGAGGCTGGTATGTTAAATTAAACAGAAAAAAAAAAAAAAAAAAAAGGAAGG
>LGRN01000444.1:0-22596 GCA_001883825.1 Emergomyces pasteurianus Ep9510
ACTGTTAAATGATTACATGTATCTAAATATAACTTACAAGAAAAATCCTAGTAATACTAGATAGACATCATAATCACTGATTGCATATGCCTAAATTAAAGAAAAAAAAAAAAAAAAAAAAAAAAAAAACAAGATTATCTTTAAACATTCTTTATGTTTAATGATAATCTTTGTATAAATATAATGTTTTAAACTTTAGATTTAACTAGAACTAAATCTTTTGTTGTAAAATTAATTGAAAACCTATCAGTACTATTCTTGAATAATACCTCAGCTTCAGTCTTGATCTTAGAATTTAATATAAAGTTAAATAACAGTAATATGATCAATGACTATTTAATATATATAAATAACTACTTCACATCTGTTGCTCTATTTCATTATCTTTAAGAACAAGAAATTAAAGCTTATAAAATCACTTACTTTGTCAATGTGTCATTACTTTTATAAAAAATAAAAAAGTCTGAATTATCTGTCTGTATTCTCTATAACACTTTGTGTATAGTTTTAAAGAAGAATGTTCTGTGTCTTGCATGAAAAGACAATAATGTGATTTTACTACTGTCTATTATTTATATGTCAGACAGCTTCATTGAACATGTACAAAAATGTTTTAAAATTAACTTTATAAATGACTTATAAATACAAAGAATATTTAATGATGATTAAGAAAAAGCAATAGAAATTTTTATCATTATTAATAATTATAATCATTATATAAATGAAATTAATCTAGTAAATCAATATAGAGCTTGTTACAAGACTCATATACTTATAAATCAAACCTGATTAATGATTCTATATTAAATTATTAATTATGTTATTATTAATGTCTATATTCTTCATTGATTGAGCAGCGGCAGTGACAGTACTCTATCTTATTTTCAATTTTATTAACATCTCTATCAACAACTCTTTAAATTCTTAAGTTCACTATCATCAACTCAATCAAATCCAGATTTATTTTATAATCAAATTTCTCTATCTAAATGTTAAGCTTGTGTCTGATGTCAGTATAAAAGAAAGATAGTAGAATAGAATAATGACAGAGCTTTAAGATCAAAATATAGTTGTGCAGCATGTAATAATATTCTACTATATTTAAAAAGAGATTGTTAAAAGAAATTCCATTCTGCTAATATAGATATTAATTAGGGCTAGAATGAATAGATTACACAATATTACACTAAAACATGCCAATACAGCCGATCTCTCATATAAACCAGTAGTTTTCGTGTTTTTAATACACTAATGTACACGCTAAAAAATACGCTAAAAGGGTCCTCGCGGCCAGACGAGGAGATATATATCGAATCTCTGCCGCTCGAGTATGTATTCGAGAAGGCAGCGATTAGCTACATACTCATTGTACATATACCTAGCCCAACGGCCATCCGCATATATCTATAATATGTATCAACTCCACTCTATATACTCCCTGTATCAAAGGCAAATGTTTAAATTTTTTGTAAGAGAATCTGGTAATTTTACGACTTTTTATGATAAAATTGAAATGACATTGAACATTCCTCTTCCAGGCTATATTATGTCAAATTTTTCTTTCAGGCAAGGGAATCAAAAGTGCAACTTCTTATTCATCATATTCTAACAAATAAGAGCCAACATCATTTTGCATCTAATGCATTCCCCATTGAGATGAAGGGGGATATACATAATTAGAAGAAAAACAATAGAAGAAAAAGAAAAGATAGAATGAAAAATACGAAAGAAACCGAAGGGAAATCAAAAAAGACAAAAATAAGCCCTACGTAACATAACGCCATTGGAGAACGTAAACCATTACATGAAGTCACTATGGAAAAGAAAGGGGGAAATAAAAAATAGAATATTGTATCAAAAGGGGAAAAAAAGGAGAAAAGAAAACAATGCTACCAGAGTGGCAGGAGATGTATATTTGTAAAAAGGAAAAAAAAGCTTCAGAAATGTCAATACAAATTGACAATGCAGAAGCTGCGATTCAATTTTCCAGGAACCGCTCACGCTGCATCAAGCTTCCCTATTCAATATGATTGCGCCAAAGGAAATTTTGCGTTCACTCCATGGTGTGAGATTATAAAAAGTGGACTGAGAAAAGAGAGGGCAACGGAAAAAACGGATGTAGACGTGTTCTGTAATTGCTAAAGGGGAAAGCGAGGAAGGGTATGAAAAATCTGAGCAAAGACAATAGAGATGGAGAATATGGTATCCCCGTGAGGAGGTTGTGCAACAAAAATGGAATAAGAGACGAATAAAAAGAAAAAGCCAAATAAAGCAATCAAGAAAATTCCGACAGGTATCAAAAAAAAAAAAAAAAAAAAAAAAAAAAAAAAAAAAAAAACAAAAAAAAAAAAAAAAAAAAAAAAAAAAAAAAAAAAGGCTGCGTAGAGCGTAATTAATCATTATAATCCCCAAATCGAATCCAACAGAGAAAAACTCCAAAAATGAACAAGCAAAAATAAAATAAAATAAAATAAAATATAGGAAACGTACTCTAGAGAGCGCGATGCTGACGTAGGGGCCAATTCTATACGACACTGAGAAAAAGACGAAAGTAATTTCTATCCTGTATCATATCAGCATCAACCAAGCTACAGGAGCTACCCAGCAAGTTTCGAAAAATGTTTAGTCCATATCCACCCAACCTGGCGAGTTGGATCGTCCTGATTCCGCGCGAGCCACAAATCGCCCTTCTCGCCAATGACATCGAATATCTCCCCGGCGACATAGGTCAGGTATGGGTAACCGGCCTCCCGACGGGCGCGATCGATGTTAAACTCAAACAAGCTCGCCACTGGGAACAGAACGGCCGGGTCTTTATGTTCTTCTTCGTCGGGTACAGGGGTCACGGCCCGAGGCGATTCGTTCATGGGCATTGCTGACGAAAAGAAGCTGCCGGACCGTGCAACGGTGGGCGAGGAAGGATGGAGTGCTGGGTCGGGCGGGGCACCGCGGTTATGAATTGCCAGTAGGGGATCGGCAAGGAAATCTTGCAGCATTGGCGTGTCGAGTGAGAGTTGTGGTAGTGACGGAGAGGCGTCGGTAAGTCGGCCAGAGCTGGCCCCACCAGAGTTCATCAGTGACGTCATGGAGGGCAGAACTGGCGCGTTGGCCACGTCCGGTACGCCGGAGGCACGACCCGAAAATCCGGCGTTGGTGCGCACTCGTCCATTGGAGAATACCTGAGACCCGTTGTGCTGTTGGGTGAAGCCGCCGTCGGCTTGGGGAGACTGCATGAAACTCCCGGGGGTACTGATGCCGAAATCGTGGGAGATCTTTGGGGAATTGCCCTGTTCTAGGGAAGCTGCTCGCGTGGCATTGGCATTGTGAATGCTCGTGCTGTTTACTGTCGAGGGTCTTCGGGACGACGATGACCCGTCTGGCACATTCGAGGCTGAAGGTGAACTGAACCCAGCGACATTGGCAGCATCTGCGAGAATCGACCCGTTGCAAATACCTAATGACAAGACCTGGGCATCACTGAAGGAGAAATCCGCAGACCAATCAGCCTTGATTTGCTCCAGATCTTGGAAGGTCGTCCGCTCGAAAATATACCCAAGTCGTTTCTGCATGAGGCTTAGCCAAGTTTTTTGAAGCTCCACAAAGTTATGCAGACACGCATCTGTCAGTTTTCCAGTGAGGGCGAAAAGTTTCGGCAGCTCTTCCTTAAGCGTCACATTCAAAGCTATAAATTGTTCTCCTTGCTCGGTGGTCTTTTTATCTGCCTTGTCCCCGCGTTCTTTGAGCGTTTTGTATCGAACATAATCCATAAGTCGTTTATTCCGCTTTTGCATCACCCGCTGAGGGCCATCATGCAAGTTTAGAAGTGTGATCATAGGGTGAATCACGCTTTTCCTGACGGCTGAAACCTATATGACAAAAAAGAAAAGACAATAATAAGTTAGTTTTAAATCCCTAAATATCTACCGAAGGTCAGGCACGCGGTAACTTACATGATCGGCAAGCGCCACAGTCAGGACATCTTTCACAGCAAACCTGAACCGGCACCATTTACTTTCCAACTCAGGGTAATTCGACGGCGCAACATTAATATACGATTCGATCGCAAGGACATAATCATGAAACTTCTTGATGGAAGTTTGCACCTCAGTGGTATAAAGCTCCACATCCCGCATGATCAATTGGAGCTGGAAAAAGTTGTCTCCAAAGCGCTGAGAAAGTAAGGAAAATTCCTGATCGGCAAACACGTCCGTGATGCCCACATGCGCCTTTATTTTCTCCGTGCGCCGCCCAAATGCTTTCGAGAGTCCTGTTCGCACGTCTGATTCTTTGCGCTTCCGACCGCTGACGATCTGTCCAACCACATCGGCCCGTTTCTTCATGTCGTTGATCCTTACAGATATGCTAGTCGTTTCGCGCAGCGCATTCGTCAAGGCAGCGTAATCAGGATGGTCCGGCGGGGTCGCGCTGAGCAGTTCTGTTAGAAGTAACGGGTACTTGACAATGCGCTGCACCGGCTTCACAAGTAAGGAATCCAAGTTCCACGCAGATGTCAAGTCTACTGCCCAGTCCCGGCACTCTTTTAGCCAGATATTGACATTATTCTTCCGCATAAGGGTCTCGAGTGTCCTGTTCGCCGCATCATGGTTCCGCAGGTATTCAGAATATACTCTCTCCATCCGCTCGATGTGTTCTACGAAAACCTGGCCAATCGATGTTTGTCGGTCCTTTTCATCATCGGAAGTTTCTAGGGATGGGTTCGTTTGATTGTCTGCCGTGGAGCCGTTCATTTGTGTGGACCTATTTCCACGCTTGCTCTTCCATCGGTGGGACTGCGGTAATACGTAAACACTCTTTGCGGCGCGTTTAAGAGAATCTTGAAAATCCATCGAAAATTGCACGACTTGGTCAGAGTTTCCGAACAACGTCTTGATGTCATCCTGAGACAAGTCCAAGCATGAGCTGGAAGTTCCCTTATAAATGTCGACGACAACCGTCATATCCTGGCCGAAAGTGTGCTCGGTATCGACCAATTCCTTGATGACATGCTTTCGCTTTTTGAGTCGGCGTTGTTCGGGGGAAGGAGAAGACTTCTCCGCCAGAACCTCAAGGCTAGCTTGATCCAAACTCGACTGTTCCTGTGATGTAGCTGATGACGCCAGTGTTTGTGGAGATGGAGCTAAACCGGTATGGCGAAGAGACGATTCTTCACTACTTCGGGCGCTTGGTACATGGTCTATAGGTGGAATATGTGGGACGCTAGGCGGAATGGTCGACGGTGGATTATTCGAGTATATACTTGGAGACGATTGTACGGGTGGGTGCAGCGTTGGTTCGGGAGGTTGTTCAGCAAGGGAGCTTGAAGAGATGGGAATGGGCGGAGGTGAATGGTTGGGTAAAGGAGGCGGGGGGATGGTAGGCGAATCGTCATCCTGAGGAGACTGAACATGGATCGACAGGCCTAATCCTTCCACGGATTCTTTTTCGGTCGAAAATTTCGGCCCTGTCGTAGAGAGCCGCGGAGTTTCTGCTCCCTCACGAACAGGGTTGGGTGAACTTGCTGCGTTTTCTTCTGATGCCGCTAAGTGCATCCAATCCACCACGGACGGGGAAGCCTTCTCCCAATCTTCTCTGAAGTTCAAACTCGCCCGGTGCTGGACATACTCCGATTTTGGAACATTTATCGACTCAGGCACCATAATAGGGTCCTCGCTTAGACCGTCATTTTTCTGGGCGTCATCGCTTCGTGAAGAGGGACGGCTCGTCTGGACTCGTGTCGCAACCCCAAAATCAGACTTGAGCAAATGCGATCCCTCAAACCCTAGCTCCTGCAGGAAGAGCTGGGTTACGCGTTTCGAGTTCCAACCGCCCTGCTTAGCTAAATCGGGATACTGCTGCATCATATGCGTAGTATATCGAACATTGTGAGCAGTGGGCTCGCTCGGGAGATCACGAGTAGTATCCTGTTGAATTTCAATATCTCCAGTCGTAGGGGAATCGGCGCGCGGTTGTGAGGCTAAGGGCTGCGGAGTTCGACTGCTTTCGCCCGTGGGCATGGACGTATTATGAGTATCGATCTCCAGTGAATATTCCGTGATCCGTCCCAGAGGCCCGTCCACCGATTGTCGATCCTGAATAGAGGAGTTCCAGGAGCTCATGCTCCAGCGATGACGGTCCACATCGCTCCTGAAATCGTCTGGGACATCACAGGTGTCTACGTTGTCACTACTATTGTATTGTGAATCGTCGAAATAGCGACTCCGCCGAAGCATGATTTGGATGGATTCCTTATCGTCCCTTTCGGAGTAAGAGTCGGACGAAGCAGAGCTGCTTGGGCTGGATTCTCGCATTTGCATGATTTGACTGAGCACAGTTCGGTGGTGCTGAGAGGATGGCTGTGGAAAATCTGTTTGTGGCTCCTGATCAAACGTCGTAATGTCGGTACCCACTGTCACTGCAGAAGCTGGAGCAACGTCAGAACACGGCGTTTGGCATCGGGGGATATCCAATTTGCTGATAGACGTGTCGAGGAGTTCCATAGCCGAGGAGCTGTTGTTGTCCGCATGGAATGTTACACAGCGGCCTGTTTGGAGATGTTCCCCGACCACGACCATGTCTGGGGAGCGTCCTTCATCGGGTGTAACAAATGTCTCTTTCTCATCTCCAATATCAGGAGTGTCTGGTAAACTTTCAGGCAAAACAGGCAATTGGTCGTTCCCTTGGTTGGGCTGGGGCTCTTGTTGAGATTCCTCTTCGGGCGCTGCTGGTTGTAGGGTTTTTTTACCGGCATCACTCACTGCTTTTTCCCTAACTGACTGACGCCGCTGAACTGCACGTTCTTCCCTTTTTGCATTCTCCTCCACAGTCTTATTAAATGCCTGCTGGATTTTCTGTCGTCGGGCGGCAAAATCAACATTCCCCAGCTCCGGTAGCCTTCTTGATTTGGTCCTCGCAGGCTTGTAATCCCTGCTGGGTGCATTAGACTGGCTTTGAAGACTGGAAACCCTATCTACCACTCTCGCACGCGACGCTGAAGTGGTCGCCGATGACACTGGCTGGCGGGGTCTCGAACTGCGAAGTGGGGGGGATTTTTTTGGAGGTGGAGCAGATATGTAAGCATTAAGTGTTGGGCTTTTGTCGGAGGAGGTGATGTGAGACATTTGGCCGCGATTATGCCGTGCAGGGGATGTTACTTTCAAGGTGACTGGTGCTTTGGAATTGAGGGAATTTCTAGGGGAACGTTTGGGAAGAGCGCTCACGCCCTTGGGCGGAAGAGTTATTTGCACGTTATGTCTGTCCATGGCTGAATTCGCCCTTGCGGAAGGCGTCTGCAGACTATGTCGATCCATGGCTGAATTGGCTCTTGTGGAAGGCGCGGAACCACCAGAGTCGGAAGCTTGGCTGAAACGGCGGGCTGAGACTGGGATACGTGATTGTGAGCTTGATTTGGGAGGGGTTCCTTCAACGATGGGTGCCGTCTGTAGGCGGACTTTGTTGATTGTGATGCCCATGTTTGGGTCTGATATATCACGGGTGACAGTGGAAATAGCGGTGGGAGGTCTCGTTACTAACTCGCTTTGAGATCTCTGATGAGTAACGGGGCGTTTTGCCTTATTCAGAGTTTCCAAGGGTGAACGATATCCGAGATACCAGGCGGTAGGTGATGTTGGAGAGAGAGCACTGTCTGGTTCTAAGGGTAAGTCGACAAACATCGGATTCGGTATGTGCATGCTACCATCCGAGCCTCTCCTCCAGCGAGGCGACGCAGGATCGCGGTCATGAACAGCAGGTTGGTGTGTTGGTATGATTTCGCCAAACAAGGGTCGCCTGGCTGGAGGCGATCCGAAAGAATGAGACGATGTACCGTCGTTCACATGTATTGGAGACTGGCTGTGTTTTCGCGGATGTCGAGGTCGAGGAGGGGATCCAAAATCCGGCCGCTCGCGATTTCCCTTTTGGAACTGTTGTTGTGTACTACTTGACCGAGAGTGTGCACTGCTCCGACGAGTAGGACTCCCGTCCCTCGAAGACGCAAGAGAATCTGGCGGCCTCGGGGGAACCTGGTCGAAATTTTGGTTAAACTTATCCACCAGTTCCTTCAACGACGATTGCCTCTGCTGTATGTTTCTCGGCACAGAAGAGCTGACCGAGCTAGGTCGCGACGTATTGAAAAGGGTGGTTTGCGGGAAGTTAGACGAGGAACTTGCGCGGTATGGGCGAGAACGAGAAGAAGCAGGGGGACGGTTGGTTGGTGAGGAGTTGTGGTAATCGCCAGGGGGGATGTTCGATTTTCTCGTGTATGAAGCGGAAGTCATATTCCCATCAAAGGTAGTATGGCCATCGCCGTTAAAAGGATCATTGTATTGAAGGTAAAATTCGCGGGGGTCGGGAGATGCCTCATCACTCGTGGGGTGATGGCGTCTGAAATTTAGATCTGTAAAATTTGTGGTGAGTGACAGTTGTCGAGGAGACGTCGAAGGAACAGGGGGTCTGTAGGTAGTCGCAGGAAGTAGCGGGAGGCGAGACGACAAGGGTGACAAAGCGTGGGAGAGATGGTTCTTGTCAAATTCGCGATCAGAGCTTTCCGCCTCGAGCTGGTTGACTGAACTGTATTGCGGATTCTGGCCCGACTGGTGGAAGGAATTAAGATGGTGATTCAAGGAATCATAATTGTGTTCCACCTCATTAGCAGGCATCTTGCACTTCGCCCAAATAAGAGCATTACCAAGAATAAAAAGTAATTAAAAAAATAAATAAAAAATAAAAAAAAAGTTACGTGAGTACTAAGGAGCAGCGAACTCTCCGTTAGGCTTGAACCAAGCTTAGCGACCTGGGCGCGAGTGTGTGGTATGTACTGTGTAAGGACGACTAGAAGAACAACGGAGGACTAGAAGCGGGTCGGATAGGCAGGAAATTGAGGTGAAAAAACAGCAGAGGGAGAGACAGGCTTGTCCAGCGTCACGACGTGGCAGGGTGGATGACCAGGGATTTCAGGTGTCAGTTCATCTCGTTGGCTGAGGCGGCGAAGGAGGCATGTTGATGTTGAGGTGTCCCAATTCCTCCACCAAACAGCAAAAATCAAAAACCACCCACCCCCGACGATAAAAGCCTGCTAGTGGCAGTTCCAGGTCCCAGTCGTCCTGGGAGTTTAATGAGGTTGTGGGATCGGGTAAGACGCCGTTTGATGAGCAGTAATCTTGATTGAACAAAAAGGGTCCTAATAATAAACGAGAGACTTTTGGGGTGGGAGCGAGTGAGAGTAAGTAAGTAATCAGTAAGCAAGTTCTCGAATAAAAAGCGTTGGACGAAGGGGAGGAGGACGAGAAACAGACAAGGTTTAGAGCAGCGCAAAACAACGGATGTGCAAGGTGTTTTATTATTCTTATTATTCGTTACTCCTGCTTACCTTCTGTTGTAGTATTTTATTTCGTATGTCGATTTATTCCGATTTTTTTTTTCTTTTTATTTTATCCCACTGACGGGGTGAGAGCCAGAGAAGCCAGGAGGGCACGGAACACGTCGCTGGCAACAGCAACAAGACGAGTAGGGAAATACGGAGTAGATAGAGAACTGTGATCAGGAGGATGAGAGAAGAGGGGAAGAGTTAGTCAATGATGCAACAAACAAGTGCTGGCAGAAACAGGTAGTGGGCGAGAGAGACGAAAGAAGTCCAGCGAGCGACGTGGTGAAAGACAGGGCGAACGGCGAATCAAGGAAGGGAAAGCTGCGACTGGACAATGAAGAAGAAGATTGTCAATGATCGCAAGAGGATGAGAGGAGACGATGAGATATGGATGGATAGATGGGGTGGATGGATAGATGGAATATGGTGGCGGCAACAGAGTCAAGGTGGGTTAGTTAACTTTTAGGTTAACTAGCTATGTACGGCGTACTGTATGAGTTTCACGTCGATTGTAGGGCTCCAACCATTTATGCAACTAACGCGGGGGGTGATAAAAAGGTGGCGGAGATCCAGGCGTCTCATTCGGCAGACATACCAACGACAACACAAAAACACACGCTGCACCTAGAATAGTGGGATGATTTGTGCCTGAGACGAGACACACAGACGGAGAAAGAGAAGGGAACGGGGGGTGCAGCAGAAGTTGGGGTAGAATTGAATGAATGGCACGGACGGCGCCCGCCGTTGGAAAGTTGAAGAGGGGCCAGGGGATGGAACCTGAGGGAGCAAGTTGTTGGTGATTAGATTGAGTTTGTAGTAGTTAGTTGTTGTTACTGTGGTTGGGTTTGGTTGGTTTGAGGGATTGTTTCCCCCCTTTGGGTGCTGGATGATGGATGATGATGATGATGATGATGATGATGATGATGATGATGATACCAAGTTAATACCCAAGTGGCCACCTGGGCTTCAGATTTGGAGGCCCCTCATCAGGCCAGGCACGTACCAATTAGTTGTATGGAGTAACTGAAACTATATTTTTATGTTTAAAATCTGGAGAATTCGGATGATATCACTGGGGAAATCCCTATGAAAGCACGTTACGCTTCTTCAACTCTATTTTCCTTTTTATCACCAGAACAATACTCCGTACGTTGCAGTAACCAACATATGTACTCTACATATGTACATACATACTACAATATATCTACGTATCTATGTAAGTTCCTTGTCAAACATTTATTGAGAGAGCCACATTGTGCAAATTATTTTATGGTCAATTCATAACACAAAACACTGGAATTAGGGTCAACTTAATGAGGGAGGCGAAACCCATCAGGAACCGCCACAGTCTTCACAGGGAACTGGAAACGCGTTTCTATGAAAACCATGAGTATACGGAGCACATTCAGCCAACATTGGCAAATGATCAACAGCCTGGCCGCCATCAGCCATTATTATCCATGGGGCGGATCACCATCATTCGCGGCGTCCGGCGCCAACGGGCGGGATAGGTGAGAATCCGCCCAGCGCCCAACTCACAACAAAGCCTCATAGCGGCCTGAAGGTTCTCCGTTTTTCTCCCGTCCCCTTCGTCGCGGTTGGGTTCTTTATCTGTTTTCTCTACCTTCTGTTTTTTTTCCCCCTTTTTTTTTTTTTTTTTTTTTTTTTTTTTTTTTTTTTCCCCATTTTTTTTTTTTTTTTTTTTTTTTTTGAGGAGAAACAGTTCCACCAAAACGGCGCGCTTTCCCGAACCTCTTCCCTGTATCCTTGTTTGGAAACATGCCGAACTCTCTAACATAGGTATGTGAAAATCCTCCATGTACAGTTCATCCTGGTGAAACCAGATGCCCCCGTTCTAACCACACACTAAGCGTGGAGTCAATTCAACTCAATCCTTTGTATGGAGTACAGCGCACGGAATAATCCTGATTTAAATAGCTGCCCCCAACCTTGAAGCCATTGATTTTGGTTCGCGAAACGGCGTCAAGAACAAACAAAGAGCCATTTTTACATTTCGCCTCTTCGACTTTTGACTGTACCATTCCAAAAACAAAAACAAAAAAGCCCAGCGACGATGTTGCATGATTCCGCATCATAACAACCTCCAACCATGCCAGCCAGAAGTGACTGGACTCCCCTTGCGACATTCTCCCTCCTGACGTTGCAACGTCAATACTACAGGAATGTCTCAACTGGCATTTCTGCTTTAAACTATTTTCTTTCTTGTTCATCTATCACCAAACTCTTCTCCCCTGGTGGCTTACGTACATATACCTTTCCATCAGTCTGCCGTCTACACCCTCCATTTCTATGGTATATACATATATATATTAGAATACATGTACAGAGTATTGTTCACATCATGCGCATACATATGCACACATACAACTTCTCTGTACATATACATTCTGCACATCTAGGCTCTAAACCTGTCAGACGACGCCCGAAAAGATATAAAACCCCCTCCCTGTCTTCTCCGCTGATATCCAAGGAAGTTCATAGTTTCATGAAACGAAAAGAAGAGACATATACTTCGTACAACTAATTCATAACCTTCCTGACAAGAGAGTAGTTGGGTTTTTTTTTAGTTTTTTTTTTTTTTTTTACGTGCATAAGCGGCTCCCTGATTTCCCTGAGCTAGGCAATTATTGAAACTGCGGCGATTTTCTCATATCAGATCTGGTGAATATTTTGGACGTTTCAGGTCAAGCTATTTAGAATTTGATCCAGTACGGAGTACAGGATAATATAGTACTCCGTAAAGGGGAGCAAGTTGTCCCCCTCGGAGTTAGAAAAAGGTTGCCAAGATCAACAAAAAAGCAACAAACAAAACAAGAATAAAAAGAAGAAAAAAAAAAAAAGAAAAAAGAAAAGTTGCACTGAGGATTAAATATCCCGCTTGCGCCAAGGGGCGCTTGTGGGTATGAAAATTTACGCATGACAGGAATTTCCCAGGGGCTGGTACAGTAGTAACTGTGCCAGGCGCACTCACTCATACCATCAGTGAAGGGTTTGCTAATTACACCGCCGTTTGGCTAATTACACCGCCGCTAAAATTTTTTGAGCGTAGTGTATACTTGCAATTACAGAGAAAAAAACTAGTATTGTAAAGTACTTTTGCAGCGCCATGCATTATAATTGTGTGAAACTGCAGTATATACGCCGAACTGGCTGAACTGAATGGGTCCACCAAATATGCCCCACTATGCAGATTTTTTCGCACATAGCTCACCACGCACATTATTCTTTACGACTATTTCGCCGAAACCGGAGATCTCTGGCATACGAGACCAGATATTATCAATATAGCATGTAAAATATCCACAATATTGATAGATTTCATTGTGCGAAATAAGCGAGATCCATGGCTATAAAAGCCATGGATAAACCATAGATATTTTAGAGATTAGAGCCGAATATCATACGTTTTACTAGTTATATTCACATCCTTGTTCATATATATATCACTAGCTATTTTCTCTGTCTCATAGTTATGAGCCCAGGTGCAACTACTGCTCTGAAAAATCATTAATCATCATACTAATGAATCCTTGTCATTTACATTCGCTCAATATATAGATCATTTAACACACTGAAAATATTGAAAAGATGGCTACAGAGGCTAATAAGATCATTCTCAGATCTAGTAAGGACTGAAATGATTGATATAAGAAAGTTCAGATAAAGACAACGGTATTGAATTTCTATAAATATATAGATCTAGACATTAAGTGTATAGATCTCTCTATGAAACTAGATTTATATATACTGAATCTAATAGACAGTCAAGAGATGATGCACATGCACTTCTATCTTATAAACAATATATAAAAAAGTATAAGACATATGAAAGAAGTGAAGAAGATATATGACCACATATCTACGACCATAGACCCTAGATTACATCAAGCTCTTACAAAAACATTAAATTTATAATAAATACTAAAGAAATTGAAGAAATTCATTGCTTTGATTAAATAATAACAAGAGATCAAGCTTATCAAGTTATTTTTAAAGCTTTTTAAGTCATTTAAAGTACAAAAGCAAGCAATTGACAAGTAACTATTAAAATAAGAGAACTGTCATCAACTGATTCTTAAATATAATATTAACAAATTTATTAACAAATATAAGAATCTATATAGATTTCTTAATACAGTGCAAGTCATACATTCTGAATTCTTAGATTTTTATAGACAAGAGCTAGAAAATGTATTAAAGAACAATGATGAGTTATCAACCGACTTTTTCAGAACAAGCTTAATTCTTCGAATTCAAAAACGAAAAGATATTCAGATTAAAGCCATAGATTAGAACAGTTCATCATTCAAATTTAAAAAGATTTGATTAAGATTTAAAGAAGTTATCACAGAAAACGTGTTTAAAGTCTCTAAGTAAAAAGAAAATCATGTTTCTTATCAGATCTTCATCAGTGTCATGCCATGTATTTAACATTCAGTTAACGTTCACTTATATCGCTTAGAATGACGCTAATACTAGCGCCATGCACACAACACTACACACAGATGTATATATATAGAATCTCTGCCGCCTTGAGTATTCGAGAAGACAGCGATTAGCTACATACCATTGTACATATACCTATTTCAACGGCCATCCGCATATATTTATATTCATTATCTACTATTAATTCTTTACATTGTCTATTTAACACTACACTCTTATAGTTTTTAATCATTTAAATTAATTGAAAGACAGTTTGTTGAATTAATCAACAATTATGATCTTTAAATAAAATCTAAGATTCTGAAGCACTTCTTGTACAACAACACTCTCTATGACTATTAAAAACAAGAGCTTAGAGCGCTCTAAGACTGCATCTTTCATGTCACAAGTGATAATAAATAATTCTTTAAAATAAAATATGCTTAATCTTGACTTGAAAGACATAATTTAAATAAAAACTTAAGCATTAAAGAAAAAAAATCAAGATTTTTAAAACAAAGCAGAACTTAATGAATTTATAAAAATAATATATTATTCTTTAATAACAGCTTGAAAACAATCTTGCTGTAAATTAGAAAATTAATAACAACACAAAGCAAGAATTACACTCAGTTCTTAAAAGAAATGCTACAAGTGACATTAATTTACTTAACTATAATATTTATAGCACACTTAAAAATCATGAAAATATATCTACTGCTACTTTAAGCATCTGAAACACTCACTCAATGTTAATAATAAACACAACATTAATTAATCATTCTCTTCTTAACTTAATCTCTTTATAACAAGATAAATTAAAAAATCTTAAAATGACTGAATACTTAATGTGTAAGAGAGTAGAGAAATTTCATGTAAAAAGTATAAAAAAGCTTAAGAACTTTATAATCTTTGTTATAGTCTTTTATATTAATAATATAGAATACTTCAATGAAGCAGATCATTAGAAAATCATTAAAATTATTACTTACTTTAATATTAAAACTTAAAAACATTGATATTAACATACATGTAATATGTAAACATTATTTTTATAAAACTATTTCTTAAATTAAATGTAGAAACAAGTTACAGACTTTAACAAAGCATTTCATGATTCAGACACACAATATTTTAAAATAAAACAATACAAGATATAAACAGTACATTAATTTATAATATAATTATAAGTAATTAAAAAACGCCTGTAACATTTCTATAAAAAATATTATTAAAAAACTCATTTATACATAAAAGTTCTATTTAAGATACATTATGAATTTAATAAATATATAATAAAATTAAAAGATCTTGAATATGATGTAGTTTTTACAAGGCTTGCTACTATAGAAAACAATCTATTAAAAAGAAATAAGAAAATTAAAAAGAAGTTGAATTTTAATAACAATCGCTTCTTTCACTGCAGTTTAAATAATAAAGATAATATTAATCATATAAACATCAATGATAAAAAACACTTTTAAAATATCTTTAATTAAATTAAAAATTAAGAAGCTTAAAAATGATATGATTTTTATCAAAGCGTCATTGAGCACACTATTATAAACTATAAAATAAAAGCTTTTTAAAACAAGTTAAAGATTGTTATAAAAAATAATTAAGACAAGTTATCAAGATTGCAATGATCGCTTAAAAGCTTTATAATTAACACAAAAGCTCACTGTTCTTTATTATCTTTATTAAAATAAGAATCTTAGAAGAATTAAAGCAAGTAATAGTCTTTATAAATTCAAGAACTAAGATTAACTTCATTAGTGAGTTCTGAGTTAAAATGAACAATTTAAAGATAATACATTATGCTTCATGTGCTGTTAAGTCAATAAACAGATGCATGATGTGCTTTTTTAAAGAGTACAATCTCATTATCAGCATGACTGACAGCACAGAAACAACATTAAAAGCTAAACATTTCTTTTACATTATCAAGATAGCTGACTATGACTTAGTCTTAGACTTTTCTTAACTTAAAGTCAGTAACTCTTTTATAGATTAACATGATAGAAACTTTTTATTTTATTTCAGAAGCTTAAAGAATGAACTTAATGTTATATTTATAGAGAATGCTGTACAAGAACTTCTTATAGAAGTATAAATTAAAATTGTCATAATGCTGCTGATTTTATTGTCTTTTTTATAACTGATCACAAGATTGATCACTGTTAATATAATTACATATACAGATATATCAATCAGACTATCAGACTATGTAACATCATTTATACATCTCTTTTTAAAAAAAGTTACTTTAAATGTAATGATGTTAAAAGATGTAAAACATTGCATTGATATCAAGTCTGATACAACTCTCTTCTTTATGTCTATTTATAATGTAATGAAGCAGATTACTCGTTGAGTATAAAATATGGTGAAAGAGGATACAATGGACCATGGTAGAAGAGGTGAAGATTGTATGACGATATAGAGAGATTAGTATGAGGATCTTTCTATTCGAAGATCCGAAATAAAAGGAAGGAATAAAAGAGAAATAGAGGACACGAAGAAGAAGAGAGATCCATTGTGTGTGTGTAAGTAAAGAAGTGTATGTTAGTCTTGATTATGTTGATTTAATCTGATTTCATTGATTTTCTCTTTTCCTTTTTACTTTATGCCATTTCCTTCAAAGGTTTTCTCTTTTAGTATATAGGGCTACTTTGTAGCATCTTCTCTCGTACAATAATCTTTTTAAAATAAAGCTTTTTATACTTTAAAAGTACATAAACAGTGCATTAATGAAGAAATAAATACAATCATTAAAAAGCTTTGTTAATATTTTAATTCTTTTTATATCTAAGAAAAACAAGAGTCTATAACTCTGTGTAGACTATAGAAATTTAAATCACATTATACTTAAGAATTAATACTTTCTTTCTCTTGTTAATAAACTACTTAACAAACTTTCAAGAGCTTAAGTTTTTATTAAACTTAATCTCTATAATATGTACTATTGTATATCAATAGCAGAACAAGATTGTTAAAAGTTTGTCTTTTACATGTGCTATGAACATTTTAAGTATGTTATAATGTCTTTCAGACTTGTAAACACACTTACAATGTTCTAAGTCTACATTAACAATGTCTTATTTAATCTTTTTAATATATGTTGTGTGTAAGAGGTAGGATCATGTGATGATTATGTAATATGGTTATATAAGCGAGTCGGGAAGTATAAGAGTAGTGTGCTAGATGCGGAAATCTATATATTAAATGTAACTATCTCTTGCGTATAAAACTAATCACTGATCCTTCTTATCAAAGGGTATCAGCGACCCTTATATAGTCGTGCTAGCATAGATAATTATAGATACAATGCTGGATTGACTTCTTGAGTGAATGTGAGTTAGTACATGGCGGTGACATTCTATATGTGTCTATGCCATGATCCGGCTCCGCATGCCCGAATTAGATTAGTTCCGTTCGTGCGCTATTACAATTATCTGTAAGGGGCGAGCAATTAGGTATGAAAGAACTATATTGTGCCTAAATACAAGAAGGAAAGCTTGAGAAAGAAAAGAGAAAAATGCAAAGAATGTAAAGAAAAGAGCTTTAAGTGCAGACTGCAAGCGAGGGCTAGTCACTAGTATAAGAGCTATCAGTCTGTTTAAGCGGCTAGCCTGAGTCCATATAATCATATAGAGGTTCAACCCCTGACATTACCCCCCTCCTTCCCTTCCGTGGTCCTTCGCAAGTAGTTATCAAGAGCCTGAGTCTTCTCTATTAGAGATGCCTTTACCCAGGTGGGGGCAGTCCAGTCTACTCATTTGACCAGGTAATGTTTCTGACAGTATTTAATCTTTTTCTTAAGAATCTTCTTGACATAGTACTCCTCGTGCTCATCAACATCTATGATCAATGGTTAAGATTCATGACAGATTTGAGATGACAGTGAATCTTCAGCGGCAGGGCGAAGCAAATTCATATAAAAAACATTATAAATCTCAGATAACGTGTTCAATCGATAGACATGAGAGTCAATTCTCTCTATTATCTTAAACTTTTCATTTCGAACATTCAGCTTCTTTAAAGGTTGAAGTGTAGATACATTCTTTAAACTCAGTTAGACAGTGTCATTAACTCTGTATTCTAAGACAGCATTCTAATGATGATTAGTTTAAAGCTCTTGTTCTTGTTAAGCATTTGTCATTAAAGCCTGAGCTTAGATTACTGTATTCTTTAACTTTGCTAGAATTAATTCTGCTTACTCAATTAAGTTTTAAAGACTCTTAGAGACTAAAGTGTTCTCTTTTAGCTGTAATGAGTCTAAATTATACTCATGTATTAAGAAGAATGAGCTCACATTAGTAGTTGCTGAGTCTTTATTATTTATAGTTAACTTAGCAGATGCTAAACATCTTGATCAATCATTCTGTGCAAAGTTTGTAAACTTCTTAATATAAGTCTTCAATGACTGATTTGCTCGTTTCATAGACTCATCTGTCTCTGAATGATAGACAGTAGAGAGACGTCTGATGATGTCTAACTTCTTACATATCTGTGATCAAAGAGTCTTGACAAACTGTGTTTTATGATCTGAGACTATAGCTGATGATACATCATGCTTTCTATAGAAGCAGTTAATAAAGACATTTATTAATGTCTCAGCGTCTATTTTCCTGCAGAGTTTAATTATCACATCTTTACTCAGACAGTTCATGATCATCATGATATTAGTGAATCTATCAGACTCTGAGAGTTTCACAATGAAGTTAATGAAGATTTCTCTTTATATTTAATCTGATATGAACAAGAGCTTTAGCAGATCATGTTAACATTTCTTTCATGCTGTGTTTGCCCTGCAAATGTCACAATTACAAATAAAGATTCTCATATCTTAAGCACAGTTCGGTCAAAAATAGTCTCGAGCAAGGATTCGGTACATGGTCTCTCATTTAAAGTGTTCTGTTATTACTGAATCATGGATTTCCTGTAGTATTCTGGTCTGTAGAGATTTAAAGTCTGAGACTCACTTTCGCTCTCTAAAGCAGAGATATTCATTTTCAATACTACATTCTGTCACTGAGATCTTAATCTTTAACTGTAAAGAAAACTTTTGAGAGTTGCTGTGAATGATCTGTTTCAGCTTCTTAAGTGTGTTGTCATTCTCTTTAGCTTGAGTTCATTCTTTAATAAGAGTGTGTTCTTTCATAGACAGAGCTGATGCTGTGATTGACACTGCATTAACAGATTAAAATCTGTATAGAGATTAAGAAACATCTGAGAAAGACTTTCTCAGATCTTCTTTGTTAATTATTAAGAAGCACTTAACTGGCTGTAGCATTTAAAATTCTCTATAGACATGTCTCTTATTATCTTGACCGCTGAGTAGGTTTTGGTCTTGATAAAATAGAGTGTCTGTGACAGTGTTGTTTTTATTAGATTAATAGATCAATTCAAAATTAAAGCAGCTCAGAAACTGAGCTCAACATACTTGTCATTTTAAGAGCTTTTACAAGATCATAAAATACTCTAGATTCTTGTAATCAGTAATGATCTTGAACTTATCAGTACTTTTTAACTGAGAGTCTCATTCTTTCAGGCATCTGATTACAGCAAGTAATTCTTTATCATAAATTTTATAATTACATTCAGTGAGTGTGTTCTTCTTAGAGAAGAAGATGCATGGTCTCAGTAGTTCATTATTATTATATTAAGAGAGTACTTCTTCAGTAACATAATCAAAGAAATCTGTCTTAACAACTGTTTTATAATCAGAGAAGAACTGTAGCAGCATTGATGTAAAGATGAACATTCTCTTAAGCAGTTCAAAGATCTAGTTTGCTTTCTTGAACCAGTTAAATTTCATGTTCTTTTTTATAAGTTCTGTAAGAGAAGTCACGATCTTTGAGAAATTCTGTATAAACCTTCTATAGAAGTTCATGAATTCTATGAACTTACAAACATCTTTAACTGTAGTAGAGGTCTGTCATTTTATAATTATTTAAATCTTCTCTGAATCCATGCTCACGCCTTTCCCAGCCTCTATAATAAATCCTAGATACTTGATTGATTGAATCTTAAAGTCACACTTGTCTATATTAATCTGAAGACTTGTCTTATATAACTTGATAAACATCTTTTTAACATGTTGATGATGTTGTTTAAGACTGTCTAAGATGAAAATCAAGATGTCATTAATGTATGCAGATATAAACTTGTTTAGATATTTTTATAAAGCTTAATTAATGTACTTCTGAAAGATGCTGAGAGCATTTGTCAATTTAAAGAGAGTTATCAGTCATTTATAGAGTTCATATTGAGTTTTAAAGACTGTCTTTCATTCATTGTCTTCTGCAATGTAAAGTCTGTAAAAAACTACAGTAACATCAAGCTTTATAAATCATTTTGTCTTGTCAATACATTCTAGAGTCTCATTGATCAATGAAAGAGAATATCTGTCCTTGCAAGTGATTGCATTCAGATCGCGATAGTCTATACAGAATTGTAGATCATTCTCTAGTTTTCAAGCAAAGAGCACGAGGGCCGCTGCCGATGAATTACTCACTCATATAAAGCTCTTATTCAAGTAATTCAATAGTGTTTTCCATAGAACAAGAAGTTCATTTCAAGACATGTTGTAGAGAGAGCCTCAAGGTGATTGAGCCTCTTTTTCATTCTTATTTTTCAACATGATTCTGTGGTCTACTTTTAATCTGTGATAAAAGAGTAGAGTGTTGACTGCAGTACGATTAAACACATTTAAATAAACATGATAATGTTTAAGCAGTTTCTTTCATAAATCAGTGAATTTCTTTTTTATCTCTAGAGCTTTTTCTATGTTCTTTAGACTAGCTGAGAAGATCTGAGTGTTGTCTTGCTTGCAATGTTTGCGAAGATGATGCTTAAATGTAACTGTCAAGACTTAAATTAATTAAGAATTCTCATTAAGGGTCAGAGTGTTCTTTATTACAACTCTTAAACAGAAACGCAGCTCTCGTCTTTTACTGTTAAACACTGCGTTGAATATGTTTAATCATGACATCTTTAGAGTGATATAAGAGAAATCTAAGTCCTGAGAGATCTTAATTACATAAAAGTAGAATCTTTTAGTTAAATGTTCTTCTATGTTCAATGCCGCGCAAGCTACTTTGTCAATCATTTAATAGTTATCATCAAATTCTTCAATAAGACAATCGAGGAATTTTATACACTGAAGATTCAATTTTTGTGCAAGATGTGAGAAGATAATGTCATAGAGAGCACATCTTGAATCTATCATTGCTCTAGTGAAGTGTATGTCATCTAAGACAGCATCTACATAGATTGAGTCTCTAATCATTTTTTTTTTAAATTTCTTTTATTTCTTAATTGCTTGTTTCTTCATGAGTCTCTGCAAGCGATTTTCAGCAGAGACTACTCTTTTTCTAGCTTTAAAGAGTTCTCTCTTAAGCTACTGTTAGAACTACTCACCTTTGACTAAAGCTGAGAGCGACTTTAATGAAATTTTAACATGAAAGCTACATTGATAGTCTTTACAGAGCACTGTGCAGACTTGTAAGAGCAATCTATGATCATGTGTTCTAATGCTTCACAGCAAAAGCATAATCTCTTTTTTTTTCTTTTATTTAACTTCTTAAGATCTATCTATGCAGCGTGTTATGTTCTCTTGTCTTTCTCTCTAACAGTTCACACAGGTGTGAGTTCTCAGTCCATGACATTCTGTGATTTAAAAAGAGTCTAGAAAAAGCTTTCTTAGAATCTTTTGAATAAGATATTTCAGCGTCAACTCAGCTGACTCTTTTTAGACTTATTAAAGTTCTTTACACAATCTGCAATTCTTTTTACTTGATTCTTAAATTCATTATAAAACTTCTTTTCATTCAGGCTTAAGAGATGCTTCTTTAGTTCTTGATTAAAGACTTTCTTTAAGTAGTCTTTCTTGATTGAATCAGCTCATTCATGCTCATCTGTCTCTAGAAGCAGTTGTTCTAGCTCAGTTAAGAGTTTATCAAAGCTTCTCTTTTCTTGTCTCAGTCTATTTAGTTTGTTCAAGACTTTTTACTTGTAGACTGTGTCAGCGAATGTTAAATTCAAAAGCTTAAGAAATTTCTTGATAATAAATTTATTAATTTTAGAATATTAATTCATTTAAGAGTGAATTCTTACTGATGCTTTGCTCTTCAGTCTTTTAAAAGCATATCACATCTGAGCTTGTTCATTCTCAATGATCTGTTCATCAATCATAATCTTGGCTTTGAGGTTGCTGAGAAACTGTGGAAAATAGAAGAAATTATTATCATTATAGCAAGCAGGGTCTGAAAGACTTGCTTTTAATCATTTTAATTCAGTAGAAAGAGGAATAGTGGTAACTTCAGTTGAGCCTGAAGTTCTGATGATCATTTATTGTTTCTTAAGTTCTTGTTGTTGATTCTGTAGCTTCACTTGTTGAGCTGTTAGTCTTTTCTTCATCTGAAGAAGCTTCGCGAGCTCTTCTCTAGTAAAATTAATGATCATTTCTTTGTCCTGTGGTTTGTGACTGCTTATGGCTAACATAAATTCATCTTCATTCAATGAGATCTTAAAGATGATTATCAGAGTTCTTGTTTTTATAAGTGCAGGGATTCCTTGCTATTCTGTCACTCTGTGATTTACTTAAAGAATGAGTTTATAATGTCAGTATTCTTCTAGGCTTTTTTATAAATGCAGGGGTTTCTTGCTACTCTGTCACACTGTTATTCTTTTTCTGATAATTAATTTATGGTGTCAGTGTCTTTCTGGGCTTTTCCGTGTCTTTCTTTGGTAAGGGGTGAAAATGAAGCTTTTCTAATGTAAGA
>LGRN01000445.1:0-22400 GCA_001883825.1 Emergomyces pasteurianus Ep9510
ATATATATATATATATATATATATATATCTTCCAAACCTTGAAACTAGCAAGGAGTTTCCCCGGTTGTGGGGGTGGGTTGTGCATCATCATATGAATAGAGAATTAAAAAAAAAAGAGAATCAAGAAAGGCTAAGGCGTTATTGTTTAAGTTTAAAAAGAAGTAGAAGTTAAATAAAAAAAAAGGGTTGTCATAGATAAACATGGAGAATCAAAATAAAGGTGACCAGTTCTGTAAAAAGAAAAAGGGCGGAGGGGTTGTGAAATGTGAAACGCAAAGAGGAACTAAAGGTAGGAGGAAGGGTTTGATGGAAAATGACCGAGACGGAGAACTGAGGTGATAGCTAAGCTAAGATAAAAGTTGCCCTAGATTGTTCGTGCGCGTGGGATTGAATGAAAGCTGGAGGACAGTAGGGTTGGGCCTGTTGCATCGCGATTCAAAAATATTTGAATTTCGATCCCCCAAGTTTAAAAAGAGATTTCAAGGAAGTAGTTCGAGAATGATACTTCTAGAATGAAATAATGAATTAAAAAGAGCTTGTATTCGAACAAGAGCGGTATGACGAAAGGGGAAAAATATATCATATGGATTTTCGGATCTTCCATGTCCCCCATAGCTGGCACCAACATTTAAAAAAATAAAAAAAAACGGGGCGGGTATCTTTCGGAAAGAAAATTTCGTATATATCAAAAAAAGCCTAAGCAGTTTCCACAAAGTCCTCCTAAATTTCAATCAATTAATCCCGTCAATCATGTGTTGTTCATATCTTTTGCTTCTGAACACTCCCCCTTCCAAATCTCCTGAAAAACACCACCTTTTCCAACCGACTCCCCTCCTATTTCCCGAGAAGTATTCTTTGCTTCAAAAGAAAAGATTTAGAGACCCGCTCCCAGGAGCACGGCTAGACCTCCAGCCATCAGCATTGGCAATGCAGCCGGTGCGGCGATAACGGCAACATTTGGCGTGGTCGATGGTGAGGGCTCAGAGGTGGTAGCTGGGGTTGGGGTTGGGGTGAAGGTGGACTCCGCGGTGGTCGAGGTGCCGACGGAGCGGATAATGGTCACGGTTACAGTGTTGGTGGTAGTGGTAGTTCTTGTGGAGGTGACCATGCCGCTCTCTTCGGCGGCTACGAATTGGGTCGCAAGCAGGAGGAGGAGCGCCGAGAAAAGGTTCAAGATATTCATTGTTGGTGTTGGTTTTTTGTTCTTTTTCTTTAAAATTTGGCTTCTAGAGTAAATGCGATTCCCGGCAACTGATAATTATTCAGATTGCACTAGCAGGACAAGGGAGGCTTGATCTGGGTCGATGTGGGTATGCGCTTGCGACGAAAATGGGTGGTAAGAGAGAGGATTTGCGAGCGCGCAGGAGGTCTGGCGTTTCCAACTGTGAGATTTATTTCGCGAATCGAGACGGGAGGCGAATTTAAGCGCTGGAGGGAGTGGATGGGTTTCTCTGGTCTGATCAAGTTGGCGCGCAAAAAAAGGAAGGGGGCGTTGCAAGAATGATTCAGGGGTTAGAGAAGACGGCTGGTATGGTAAAGAGCGTAGAGAGAGCGCTGCTCGAACTGAACGGAACGGGAGCTTAAAGAGCGTGGGTGGCGTTGGAAATGCCTAAAGAGCAAAGTAGAGAGCGGGCGGTGGTATATACGAACACAGGTGCAGACGAGAGAGTTGGCAAGTGGAGGGAGAGAAAAAGAGGAAAAGGGAACCAGGAAAGGCGTCGATGCTTACTTATGAGAACTGGGCGGTGGGGAGGGGGGGCGCTGTCCCCTTAGCAGCAAGCCACCAACACCACCACAACCAACAACCTTTTCCCACTAACAATAAATACGGAGTAATCATAATAATCATAGTTTAATAACATTGTTCCTTTTTTATTTTTTTTATTTTACAGTACGGAGTGCAGCGCCAATTTAGCCTGCATCCTCTGCAACCTTACCCGAGCCCCCTGCTTATCCAGGCACAAGGTTTTGGCCACAGGCAGCACCCACCCGTCCTCAACCCCTATTGGATACAAATACCAGCTACCAGAGTGTAAGGAGGGCAAGTTGACTACGCTATGGGGCTCAACCAAACCTTCGTAAGCTCCCGCGATTCCAAAATATCCACAAGTTTTTTCTCTCTCGCTCTCTCTCTCTCTCACCCTGTGCGTGTCTTGATCTACCGCAGATGCCCAGCGCATGCCCCATTGGTTGCATTGTGAATACCCGTTGGCCCTTGTTGGCGCCACGTTGGCAAGGGGGAAGAGTTGGAGGCGCCAGCACGACAGCACGGATGATAATTCTTCATGCGACTAAAGTTTGCTGGCATTTTTTGGCCCCATTTTTGCTAGCACCGATCCCATCTCACATCTCGTACCAGCAAAAAACGCGGTCCACTTTTCTCCTCGGCGACGACAAAGAACGGGACTGACAGGTCAGCCAAGGCAAATGGCAATTGCAATTTTACGATTTGAAGTCTCGACCTCTCTCGCCGTTGTATTTCATCCACTGCTAATCAAGAACTTTCCAAGGGCTTCCAAGGAATCGATATGTTTTTTGCCAATCATCGGCCAGAAACTGGCTGTTGGTATTTGTTTATAAAGGTTATTTGTTGATTTATTTACATTTGAAGATTCTTCATCCGAGCGCTGGGTCGCCGCCACCTCAGAAAGAAGAATAAAAAGCCGAGCAGACCCAGAGGAACAGAAGGGTAGCCCGGCGGCATCGCTGGATTTGCAAACCATCATACACTTTTTTTCTCTCCCAAAAAGAAACGAAGAAGAAGCTACGAAGTACAGAACTCCAAGAAGTTTTGCATTACTAGCTGGTTACCGAGTACGGAGCATGGAGTACATTGTTACCCCCTTCTTGATAAAACATCCCTTTTGGGTACTCGTCCATGTGCTCAGGGAATGTTGAAGTTCATGTTTTGGGTGGGTAAGTTGCTCCGTACATAACCGTAATGAAAAAAGAACTTGAATGCGCGCCTTACATCTCGTTCCTTGCACGAAAAAGAAAAAGAAAAACCAAAAAAAACGACAGATTGCCTAGCAATGTCGCGTTTGGTGTTAATTCGCCCGGGCAAATGAGCACGGCCAAAAGGAGATTGATCGTCATTTTATCAGGCTACTTTGGGGATAAGCAATTAATTTAGGGTAATTTTTCTCACACTCCATCCGTAGTCCGCATCCCGAGCTGGAATGGATAGCTTTTGGTAATTAATGTCCGATTAATTACGGTTAATTACTGCTTCATACAATGAATGTCCATGGTAATTGACCTTGCTTTTCGACTTACAATCCACATATCTGACTTCGAGTACTCCGTAATCCCTGTTGCTGGAATTCTCGCTGAAAAACTTAATTCTGCTGCCAATTTTTATATGGATTGTTAAATTCAATTTGACTCAATTCGGGAAAATCCAAGTGATATCACCTAACTTAATTTCAAGTTTGAACTTCCAACTTGCAAGGATCAAAGTGTTGCCCAATTTTTCATCGATTATTACTATTGGTTGGAAAACTCGATTTTTAAATGATGCGAATGACTAATGCATGTACTGTACAGTTTCTGGAAGATGTAGATTTCTCCGGATTAGTGCGAGCGTCTTGCTGCTCACCCAGTCAGTAATATAATAACATCTTCCTAACTTTCTATGGTACATATACAATAACAGCAACAGGATATCTGAACTCCGACTACACATATACTATTATTATTCAAAAAACCCGACCCAAATTTGCTCTTTGTGCCCCTCCCAGCTGCTCAAAATCTATGTGTATACAACAGACAGACCATGGCAGCTGGTTCATTCCTCCTCTCCAACCTCTCCATAGTCCAGCTAATACATTCGTCAGACAGCTCGAAGATTTTTTTAGTCAAGCATGAAGGCACAGAATACTGCCTGAAAGTGGTATGTCAAGAATTAATATTTTTCCCCTTCCTTCGGGCTATTGTTTACAGTATGTCTAGTTCCACGTCAACAAGGACCCGGGATTTACCTCTAAAGGCCGAGATCTCTGTCGTCATCGCTGCGAGATTGAGGCATACAAACTCCTCTCAACAGCAGGGATATGCGAACAAGACTTTGTTCCCAAAATCTATGCGTTATTTGACGATATCGACCCTCTCACACCTACACTCACACCGCACCTTAACGCCTTCCTTAGTGATCTACACCGCCCCTGTGCTATTCTACTTGAGTATCTCCCCAATGCACAGTCCCTGAATTGCGAGAACTACACGAAACATAGGATTCAAAAGGCCATTCTGGGTATTCAGGCTGTGCATCGCGCGCGAGTTGTGCACAATGATCCTTACCCAAAGAATGTACTGATTGTTCCTGAATTGACAAAAAGCCAAAGCGATGAGCGAGTTGTATGGATAGATTTTGATATTGCACTTAATTTTGGGTCTGCAAACTTTGGCGCAAAGTTACAATATAATGAGAACACAGAGATTGCGTTTGAGAAGAGCCTTGTGGAGCGCTATGGGAGGGCGTTGGTGAGTTTTGGCATTTATTCAAATACACTCTTTGTTTATTCACTCAACGTTTATCTAGAAAGATGACCAGAGGCAAGGCCTGCCAAAGAACACTAAATACTACTGATTTCTGAGATCGAGCTCCAGTTCTTGCTCCAGGAAACATCACTTGACAGATTTGCGAGCCATGAGATACACTAAGGAGCTGACTGGTAGAGTCAACATATGCATAACGTCCTGCTAGATTGCGCCCTAAAGAAAGACATACTTGAGCCCAATGCGGATACAATATATTAACATCACAACCACACTTCACCACAATCAAAATTTGTTTCTATCTCCATCATCAGCAAGAAGACTCAGGTCTTTCATTCCTGAAAAACAACTTAGATGCTCAGGCGATGATCCTGTTTTAGCGAAATAGCTGCCAGGTATTTTTTGTTCTTTCACAGATCCTCGCAACCCCAGGCATGTCGAGCGGTATGAACTTGAGCATGACAGTGCCAGGGCGGGTGGGGGCGGAGAAGAGGAGGACAAGGAGAGGATCGATGATGTGGCAGAGAAAGGAGTCATGCCAGGCGGAGAGGTCGCGGGAGACGAGGACGACTTTAACCTAGAGGATGTTTAACAGGCAGAATCCTGCAGCAATCCTCTAACCAGCGGACGCTCTTCAAAAATTGGATGAGTAGAAGGTACAGACAGAGATCAAAGCAAACCAAGCCAGCCCAATGAGCTCACCTTCAGACTGACAAATACCCCGTATCAGATGATGCTACAACACAATAGAAGAAAAATCAGAAGATAATCCTAGAAATCAAAATGTGATAGAAGATGTGAGAGTCACAAACCTGTCTAAGCTCCTCAACAGAGTCTGCTGAGCTGGTTGTGGACAGAAAACTCACGGCAAGTGAGTTAAACGGCCAGCGGTCCAGATTATCAACTCCAATCGCACCATCATCTTTGCTGTATTTATGCATGAAGATACGGAGTATATATAGTTATAATTTTTAACACACAAAGCTCTAAACTCTTGTGTTGACTGGGTTTCATCCTCCTCGCCTATCTCTTGTTTGATAATATCGAGGCGTTCTGTGAAACTTAGCTCGCGCCTATTTTCTGCCTTCGAGAATACCTCGTCCTGTTGGACCCATTAACACGATTGATGGCTTGCTCTGCCCCGTGAGACCCCAGAAAAGCGTCCATGCGGTTAAATATAGCCCCTCTACCCACGAGACGTAGTTTTGAAACAAGAGGAGCTCTCATCTCTGGGTCCCTCTTGTTTTCGTGGTCAATATATCTCTTCTCTGGCCTCCAGATAAAAAAAAAAAGGGCTTATTTATCAGTGATTCCCGCGAGCTGCCCCAAAATACAGCTTCTGCTCACTTCCCACATCTGGTGTCAAAGCAAACCCGCTAAGGCGTTCCAAGCGAAATGACAGCTGACTAGGAGGGCGCCGCGTTGAAATGGATACCAGGACATAACACGGTTAGTAATCCTTATTTACCGAATACAAACCTCTCAGCTCGTGAGGGAAAAGTCGGCTTCGAGTACGGAGTATGTACCCTGATTTTTAAAAACGGAAGAGAAGTGAAAGGGAGCGGTTAAGAACGAAGCCAACATATGGATTATTGAGAGAAGATTTACTCCGTATTATGGCAATGTGAGGAAACAAGGACCCTCTGTGATCCCGCATTCAGCATTGATGAAATTGATGAAATAATTTTTGGAAAACAGGAGCAGAGAATGCTCCTATCTCTATGCCCTCCCATCTCCTCCTCCCTGGAACAATTGAGCTGAATGGGAGACCCTATTTTGAGAGCAGGGAGCCCACTAAACGGACTCTGAGCTGGCTTCTCTCATGAGCCTCCATGGGCCGAAACATAATGGTATCGCGTAATCGCGTATGGGGCAGTAACTATGGTATTCGTATTCCATCCCTGTCCTTGTTTCCTAGCCTCTTTCGCCCTATCAGCTTCTTTGCTGAGTACGGAGTATGTATGGATCCAAAGCTTCAATCAGCTGTCACCGCCAATCATTTTCCCTTTCAACAAATTGGAAGAGGAAAAATTTTTCGAAAGTCAAAAAGAAAAACCTCTTCGCTTTTCTTTTCACCCCGATCAACACCGCGCATAGCTGATCATAATGATCAGCATAAGAAGGAAACATATGGAACGGCCTGGATGAAATTCCCCCGACAGGCCACTTTTCAAGCAAGCAAGCAATTAAGCAAAGTGATCCATTCTGTCAGCCTGTCTGTCTGCCACCTCTGTGTCGCCGTTCCTTTGAAGCCATGCAAGCTGCCCGAGGCGTGAACTGTGTATATAGTATGGAGTACTCCGTACGGAAACTATACTCCGTATACGGAGTACAGAGTACCCATAGAAGGGATTGTGCATTGTTCCTCTCTCCTCGGAAAAATTGCAAGGCTGAAAGATTATTTGAGCCGCATCAGATCCCATTGGCTGATCCTCACGTGTCTATTCTTCTCCCCCTTTTTTTTGCTTTTTCTCTGGCAAGTTCTCTTGTTGGGGGATGAGGATGTCCGTTTTGCGCTCACCTCCTTTTCCCGGAAGCTTTCAAGACCTTGATCACTTCGACAGCCTGTGAATCGCAGGGCACCATCTTCTTTTTACTTTCGTTATTAGCTTTCATCTCAAATATTTTTCCCGACCTATCATTCCAAATACCATTGGCGTCGTAGATTTCTACGATGGACCAGTGACATGTTGGTTGGTCCTTTGGGGGCGCGTCACAGCATCGCCGCTTGGATGCGAGAACTGGTCGTGAAATTTTGATTTTCCTTTAAAAAGGATGGGGTGATTGCTCTTTGCATGAGAAGCATGTGTGTTTATCTGCATGTTGCGATTTGAAACATGGGATCGCTGAACATTCTTTGATGCATTTGCTGATTGCAGAAACTGAAAAAAGTATTTCAATGTTTGCAGTGATACTC
This sequence comes from Emergomyces pasteurianus Ep9510, assembly GCA_001883825.1. Lineage (NCBI taxonomy): Eukaryota > Fungi > Ascomycota > Eurotiomycetes > Onygenales > Ajellomycetaceae > Emergomyces > Emergomyces pasteurianus. Next base: position 7,415 of record LGRN01000445.1, read on the forward strand.
AGAGATATAACTGAAGTTAAAAGTTCTGTGGAAAAGAGACTTCTCTTTTCCTTTCCTGTCTGAGCTATGAGTTAACTCCAACTCAAATAGTATTTTGTGATCACTTGTGGTGTGAAAAAAAATAAGCCATTGCTATGCTATTCTATCTCAATTTCGTGTACTTTCTACCCATTTATTGCCTTCCTCTTCCGGTAATAGCCCAAGTTTTCGATCGAGCTTGGGATTTGTTGTCCTTGCAGAGATGTTGACGTTCAGTGGCCTGGGAGGCAATAGCTTCGTTCAAAATTTCCTCCCACACAGCCGAAAAGTTATTTCCCTCATTAAACACACAAAAACATGTGCAAAGGCCGGCCATAATTGCCATGTTCAGGTGGAGAATACTATCTTTTCTCCCTTGGGATCCTTCTTCATGGCGAAGTGTTTTTTTGATTTCCGAAATTTGAACGAGTGTGGGTTTAAAGATAAGCTTTGCACGCTCATCATACTTTCGCGCTTCGCCTATGCAATATATAAGAAAACTGAATATTTTTTGATTGTTTAAGCAAATATTTCTTTGAATGTTCTTGCTCTGGTAATCATAATCTTTAATTATGTTGTTTCATTTTGCTTTGCTATTTCAACAGAGAGAAACTGATCTGGCTGCTCATATGATAAATTCCTTCCAGTTAGAATAAATGCATACACGAATCATTCCTTTGAAGTCTGAATTTTGTTGATATGCCCCGTATACGACATCTAACTCTCGTGGAGTTTTCTTTTTCTTCTTTTTTCAAACCCGCCTTTGAGCCCAGTCTGTATGGATGCGGCACAATTTGCCATTTCCTTTTCCCTTCATCTTCTGGTCTTTCAATGGGATCCCGCACTTTTATTCTGTCAGGACCTTCGAAGATATAAAAATTGTGCTCGTTGGCTTTATTCGGAGGCGTTGATGCTCAAAATGCCCTTTTGAGAGGGAGTACGGCTGCCTTCTCTCATGTTCATGGATTTTCAACTCCAGAAAGCAAACTAAATGGATACAATACGGACAGTTGTGTTTGCTAGCTCTTTATTTCCTTCTATCACAACTCAACATGTAAGAGCTAACTTTAGCGAAAATGTCGCCTGCAAGGCTATTTATTATAGCCCGTTTTCTGATCCTTTACAACAATCGAACTCGAACAACCCTTCATTCTGTGCTTCTAAAAAAATTTTCTACGGGTGGGAAGTCCTGCAGACTCAGTCTCTCCAGGCCAGGCAAGGGAATCACGATGAGATGGGAGGTCGAGTTGAGCCTTTGGAAATAACTGTCTAACGGATTGCATATTTTGCCAGCTTAGGTGCTCGAACTTATAATTTTGTTGTTCATTAGGGCATTATGGAACCTGTAATACTCGTGGTATTGACCACCACTGAAAAAGGAAGCCCCAAACCGTAGAGGTTGCAACAATTGTGACGCAAACCAATCTCGACTATTCTTCTATAAAAGGGGTTGTATTGTTTGCAAAGTTGAGTATCCATATCCCGCGAACGCCATGGTCGAGTAGCCTCATATCCTAGGAGTTCCGACGTTGAATTGTTCCTTCTCCAGGCCCCAGGCCAGGGGAAGAATGGGTCGATATTAGATACATGTGGTTCCTGCTCTCATTAAAAAAATAAAAATATAATTTGTGGTAAAAAATGCCCAGCCGCCGAGTATGCCTTCCTTATCGTATTGTACATATGCAGGTTCACGTCTAGTCGTGTCGTGGGCGGGGTTGGTATTGTCGGGGAATCATTATGGGGGCTCCGCGAGCTCTCGCCCACGCTTGGTAGGAGTTGGGGTGTCCTTCCGTTCGGATAACACTTCCGATTGACATAAAAAAGCTGGGTTTTGTTAAACATGACTTATTAGATAAAATGCCACTTTGGGATGGGTGAAGAAATTCCAGAATGAAGGGAATATAATATATACCCGAAAGTTGCACCCGACCCAACCATGTATTTCCCCAGTGTGCGCATCACGCCGTTCGGTCCGGCTCCGTATTGAAATATTGCAACAGTTCCTGAAGAGATATCAGCCAATTCTAATTACTTTTGCTTCGCCAAAATTCTTTCACTCGTGATTCTCACCCATGATGAAGCCCATGATCAGACCAACCGCTGCAAGTTCCAGATGTTAGCATCAAAACCTAACGAAACGCAAAAACCACCAAAATCCGGAGAACTCGAAGACCGGAATAAGGCACATACATCCGCCCATCATTGCCCCCATTTTAACTATATGAACAGGTCAGTCAGCCAAGCTTTAGATTCAATGGTTATTTGTGTTATGCAGCAGTGAGAGACTGACACTTGTCAAAGGTCGAGGGGCCATGCATGCCACCCCCACCACTTGCAGGTACCACTGGTGGCATTGTTGCTGTGGATGGCAAAGTACGGCCTCCTCTTTAAAAAATATATATATGTATAAAATATCCGCAGAGGGCCAGGTCATATAATTGCACGCAGGGAACGCGGAGATATGAGCGGAAAGCTTCTCAGTCGTTGGGTATGGGCTTCTTTGGAGCTTGCAGCTTTAAAGCCCAGGAATTGGAAACCAGGCACAATCTGACTAAGCGCCACGCCCCAAGGCTAGCCCTGTTTGGGCCGCTTCGCTTATTCTTCCAGCCAGCCTAGGCCTCACGTGACAACCGGTACACTTGACCCCCTTCTTGGGATGATTCTTCTGCCGCCAACCCTCACTGGCCAACATTGCGTTCCAGCTCCCTTGGACACGGTGCAGTGATCGTTTCTTGCGTGTTTCTTTGGTTACAATCGTGTTATTCATCTCTTTAACCGGTCTTGTTATCTCCCCGGTTGCTGTTGTGCCTGCTGTTGCCGCCGCCCCCATTTCAGGGAGAACCACGCGATACCAAACCGCCTGCCCAGACCAAAATGACCTAGGCCCTATTTCCATTTTCTAGGCCTGTGAGTAGTTGACATCTTCATTGTTCCATAACCACGACCGATTGCTTTTAAATCTACGTTTTTGACGTTCTCTCTATCTCTTCTAAAGTCAGGAAGGACCTTCTTACTTTAACTAAAGCACTAGCTTACGACGACGAAAACTAACCAGGTTTTCCTTCCAAGTTTTACGATTTTCAGCGATCCCAAAACGTCCCCCCCTTTTTCTATTCTGTATTTGCGCATTGTCGAAAGTTCCCTATGCTGGTTGGAACTCTTTATCTGTTTTCGAGCCGACCGTGTGTCTCGCGTAGTCGTGACATCATCCTTTGAGCAGGTGCATCTGAGCCAGCCAGTTGCGATTGACATATTTGAGCGAGAATTGTTGCGTCCAGAGCCGCTACCTTATCCATGACTGCTGTGGCGTCTCCACCAAGTGTGCAATCTGGGCATCGTCTGGGATGGTATCCTGCTGTTGACGGTGGGCAAGGAACGCTTACCCCTTCGAGCTCAGACGAAGGACTACGAATGTTTATGCCTCGGAAAAGTGTCCAACGAACAAACTCTTCTTCATCGTTGAATTCAGTTTCGTCTTCGACGTCCACAATATCCGCGAATTCGCAACACAGTGATGCTACCCACGCATCCAGTGAGTCCGGAACTGCGCTGTCTAAGAAAAAACCATACAAATATAGTTGGTCCAACTCCAAGGCTGAACCGGTATCAGGGGTGACGAATGCGAGATCTCAACCTGTATCAGCACCACCATCTGGGACCACTGCCTCATCCGCTATGTCTGCTCTTCACCAGCCCACCCCAATTGTCCCGTCCCAGCATGCGCTCCAAACGCAGCAACAAAACGGTACCCGGCTCACCAACGGGGCGCTTCCCAGCGATCCTCCCGCAATTTTGAGTTTATTACCGGTAAACGGTACGTTTGAAAGAAAGCAAATAACCGTTCCGTATTTCCCTGAAGTTCTCCGTGTTGGAAGGCAAACCAACGCGAAAACGGTTCCTACGCCCGTAAATGGTTATTTTGATTCAAAAGTTCTTTCGCGACAGCATGCAGAAGTTTGGGCGGACCGCGCTGGGAAAATTTGGATTAGAGATGTGAAATCATCCAATGGAACGTTTGTAAATGGTCAACGTTTATCTCCAGAAAACCGCGATTCCGAACCACACGAACTTAGAGAACATGACACGCTCGAACTCGGAATTGATATCGTGAGTGAAGACCAGAAATCTATCGTGCATCATAAAGTTTCGGCGAAAGTTGAGCATGCTGGCATATATGGCCCAAATATGAATATCTTAGATTTGAGTTTGGGCGACATTGACCCAACTGCTGGTGGTGGACTTCTTCCTTCGCACCTCAGCCAACCTCTTTCACATATGCGTGGTAGACCTGGGAGTGCTGCTTCAATGGGAAGTAATCGCAGCAACCCAAACGCCGCCGGAAACAATTTGGGCATGTTACACCAGCAGCGACAAATGAACTACTGGCTCTCACCTATTTCGATCGAGCAGGTTGTGAAGAGGCTGTCGGTATGTATTCTAATTACCCCTCGCGGGTTCTGGACAGAACAGTGCTAACTGCCTAACTAATTCTGTCAGTCTGAAATGAAACAAGCAAAGCAACAAGCTCACGACCTCAACCAAACCAATAACTTTTTAAGTCACTTGGTTTCTCATGAGATATTAGAAAAGGAACGGGCAAAACTTTCCCCCACCGACAGCCACAATGGTGGGCGTTTGGCTAACGGGCGCCCCAAGATGCCCAAAGTTGATCAGATATCCAGATTTTCAGACCCACCAGCACCTCCACCACAACAACCGTTGCCCGAAAAACCTGATGCTCCACCTCGTGGCATTCCTGATTCTGTGCCACCGACGAGCTTGAAACGATCTGACACGGAGAAACCCAAGCCTCCCATACACCACCCAGTAAATCGGGAATCAAGCCAGATATTGTCGCTGATAGAGGCATTGGCTTCCGCTAAGAAAGACCTCGATGCACAGGGTGCTCGAGTTAAGGAACTAGAAGATCTGCTACTGACGGAGCGAGCAGCCAGAGAACGTGCCGAGGAACGAGCACGAAACTTGGAGGGAAGCTCCTTGAAACAGGAAACGAAATCGGATGTAGAGGGGGCTTTCGAACCGCCAGCTGCGCCAGAGAATGGTGCCACCACGGCTGAAGAGGAAACTCTTATCGAACCTTGTGATCTGGAAAACTCGAAACCAAAGGCTGATTCGACACACCCTCAGTTCAGCAAGATTTCATCCGATGCAATTTCTGAGCATCTCCAAGAGCGCCTTGACAACATGATCGTTGAGATGGACGAGATGAGGAAAGAAGTGGCGAAATATAAACATTCTGCCGAGAGAGCTGAAAACGAGGCGTCTGAGAGCCGTAAAACGCTTGCTGAAATGATTGAACAGATTCGAAGTACCAGCAGCGAAATTTCCCCAAATCCATCCCCAGAGACCATTAACATTGGTTTGGACAATATCCAAACCGAAGCCGACTCCCTGGCCAATAGTTTTAGTAAGGGGCCTTCCCAGCCTAATTTCCCACACGACCCTAGCTCGACATCCCACCGATTCGATATACCAAGTAAGGAGGTATATGGCGCTTATGTGAAACAACGGCATAAAAACATGCTGGATCACACTGCACCGTATGCTTCCATGCTTGGCGTGGTCCTCCTAGGTGTGGGAATAATGGCATATTTAAATGGCTGGCAGCGAGGGGATAAGTGACAATCTCCGCCGCGGATGAATGCTCTCTCTTCTCTTTCGCCCTATTCCCCGCAGCTGGACACTGGATTGTTAGGATTGGCGGTCTTCTTGAAATCCGACCGTGGCGTGTATAACACGACCGTCTTCGTTCATTTTTGCGGCCTATTTTCTTTCTTATGTTCTCTTATTTACCTTCTCCCAATTTGCAGGATTGGTTTTGCAAGCAGGTCTGGCGATTCATTTCAAACTCGGTGTGGAGTTATAAAGTTTTTATGCCTTTTTATTCCATTACCGATTCACCCTTCTGTTTTACTTCCACTTTTTGTTCTCACACATTAATATGTCCTGCACCAATCATGTATACTTGGTATGTTGGGCGATGATGACGATACTAGTCTTCTCTGAACAGTTCAGGAGTTGAATCATTATTTCACTTCTCTGCAACGGGTTATATATATTGATCTGTTTTCTTTATTGTTATTTGTTTAGTTTTCTTTTGTCAGTTGCCCCGGTCGAATCTGCGAGAATAGCCTCATAACTGTCTCCTATGTCCAATATTCCTCATTTCCATCCTCTTCCTGCTTTTGGCAATGTTCTTCTATGTACATGGTTTGTGTTTAGTGCACTAAAACCCACCCACATTTGGTTGTTTATGATTTGTTGACGAAACACTTGAGAATTGCATGCATTGAAAAGAAGTTACTGAATTTTTCTCAAAATCTTTGATTAGATCTTCTGCCAACCAACACAAAGAGGTACCATATACGGATTACTCGGTATCGAATGAGCAAAACAAACAGGCTTTCTTCTCTCTTTCAATGTTTGTTCTTCATCGCTCCATTTGCGTAGTCTAGGAGGATTTGAACCGAGAGACCCCGGGCTGGGCCTTGGCTGTTTTTGTGGGGCCGCAAGGAGCCAATGTAGTTCATTAATTACTTAAGAAGACACTCTAACTACTTCGTAAATAGTTACTTGAATGTTTGGGGCCTCCATGTGTTTCATCCGGCGCTTACCCTCCCATTCCTACCGTCAAGCTTTTAGCTCCATGACTCATGTGTGGGTGGCCTCTTTGCTTCTTTCATGTTGCATTCCATTGGAATTGAAATGCCTTTCACTGGAATCTATGCAGCCTTGAGCTTTGGGTTAGGGGGGTGTTCTGTTCATTTAACTGGCGCTTGTAGGTGATGTTGAAAGCTATTGTGGCATCATTCAGTTTCTAATTCATTCTCACAGAGAGAGAGAGAGATCGCCGCTCCTTCAGCTCTTGCATGGGGTAGTGTGCTCTGGCCTCATCAGCTGCTTCAATCTCATCTCGTTGTCCAAAGCCTCTGAATTGTCTGATTGTCTGAGAAGTTTTGCATAGCATGAGCCGCACCGCTTTCCTTGCGAGTGCTGGTTACGTGTTTAGCACGACGCCTGGATTTCTCAGAGCAATGGGGATTCGGCTTTTTGGGCGTGTACCAATGCCTCAGTTCTTCAGAAGAGATGGGAACCGACATCGTGTATTACTATTGAACAGACTCTCTTCTTTCTTTCACTGTTTGCACTGCATCTTTCAGTCCTCCAAGTTTGTGAGGGGAGATTTGCATAACCGAGCACGGTGGATACGAGAACACGTAGTCTTAATTAGCTACGCAGTAAAACATGGATTGACTCATATTAGGTGTTTAGTGCTATGCCTGGAGTGCCCAGAACGTGGGGGGATTGGGCCTTTCGGCGTGTTCCAATCCCGATGTATTTAAGCTGACATCGACTACAAGACGGTCGCATATTGGCCCCAGATTGCCCATACCACCTACATAAATAGCCCCTCCGCTCACAACGGCACCTCTATCGCGAAGAACATTGGACGGATTGAAACGATTACTTCTAATATCGTTTGTTGACCATCACTTAACTCCCACAGACGAACGGGGTATCTCAAAAGCCTCATTGAATACTGCTGAAGGATTGAGCAGCTTGGTTATTCACAACTCGCGCGCATTCCTCTCTTGGCTGATTTAAAGAAGCCAGACGAAGGGAAGTAGATTGCGAAAGCAACCGAAAATATAATTAAAAACAAAGGGAGGTTTGCAATGGGTTCCCAAAACCAGATACCGCCCTACGTCCTGCGTGATATTGTCGAAACCAACGTCCTGACATCTATATCGGCCGATGTTGTCTCTCATATCATTTCCAGCCCTCCATTTATTTCTGTCCCTGGTCTCTTCAACTTCAGAGATCTCAGCCTTCCCCATGCCACGGCCACGCCCCTGAGGAAGAATTACATCTTCCGCTCTGGCATGCTCCATTTCATCGAGGATGAAGGCAAGGTCAAACTTACAACTGACCTGGGAGTGAAAAAGATCTTTGATTTGAGGTCCTCGGGGGAACGGGGCAAGTTCCCCCCTCCAGAAATCGAGGGCGTGCAAGTCCTCTGGTTGCCAAGCACACAGGACACAGTACGTTTCGATTGGGCTTGGTTCGGTAATGCGGATCCGACTGTGGCCATGATGAAGATGTATCAAAATATTTTGGACTCACATGCGCCCATCTATCGGGCGGTGTTTGAACATATACGGGACTACCCCGAGGAGCCGTTTTTCTTTCATTGTACAGGTAAGATATTTTACCTCCATTCCCCCCTTTCTAGGGACATTTTAGTTTGTTGGAAAATTCCATTTTTGTATTTATTCCTATTTTTTTTCTGTGTCAGATGAAGGAAATCCATTTTTGCAATAAAGAATATTGGGCTCTACCCTTACTAACTATTCCTACCCTCCAAATTGTATGAACTGTACAGCTGGGAAAGACAGGACGGGCGTTTTAGCGGCACTTATCTTGCGTATTGCCGGCTATTCACCAGACATAATCGTTGAAGATTACGTTCTCACCCGAGTGGGATTTGAACCTGTCAGGGAAACGCTGTATCATGAGCTGCTGAGCAAGGACCATCTTGACGAGTCTGTAGTCAAGGGCATTGTGGTCGGCGGGGGTATACAGTATGAGACAATGGGCAAGTTTCTTGAATATCTGGAAGGGGAATTTGAAAACGGGGCCGAGGGTTATCTTCGAAGCAAGTTGGGATTTTCTGGGGAGGATATTGAAATTATTCGCACAAATTTGATCGGTTAGAGGGGACGAATCCCGGTTTTGAGTGGCTCATTTTTTATACTCTCATATGAGGTTGGGATATGCGTGGGAAAAGTATCCTGATGGTGAGGTATTAATAACCCGCTGTATATATGTTTCACTTTTGCAGCCTTTGGGAAGTATTGCAAAAGGGTACTTAGAGCTAAGAAAGACAACTCAGTACATTTTTTGTGTTTAATACATATTTCTACCGCTGCAAATTACGATGCAATACAAATGTAATAGTAGGAATTAAAATGTTGTTTCCACTGAGTGAGATCACACTGCGCACAACCGGAAACACTTCTTCTTTTCAGGCAGCACACTACTCCGCACTATTACTCTTGAGACAGATCCGCGTCCGTTCTAACCTCCAAGGCTCAAAGAGGTTTTATATATGTTCTGATCAATATGACGGCTTGTCCCTGCAGGCAAAATGCTAATGTTTTGACATTTGCGACCTATGATAGCCACCGCTATTTATTCTTCTCTTTTCCATCATTCTCTTCGCGACGCATATGATTGTGGCTCTGCGACACACACCACGAAGGGATATCCTTCAGGATCAAAACAAGAAGACTGTTTGATCACAGAGGCCATGCAAAATGGACATATTTTACTATCTACTAGATTTCTTCCGCTCCTTGACCGAGACTTTTTCCTCTGTGACAATTTCTCCAGGAGTTGCAATGCCCCCAGATTGGCGCTTCCTTCAAGGCCATCGCTTGTGGGCTGCTCATGCCATTATATAACGCGTTTCGCCATTTATTTACCTGCCTCTGCCTCTGTTTCTGCTTCTATTTGTTTTCTTTTTCTTTTGCTTTCCCCCAGCTTCATTATCTCCTACGAGCTGGTTCATTTTTTCTACTTAGAACACATATCATAGCAACGGTTGTGTACGTTAACGGGCACAAGAGTTGCATTACATTCCATCCTTCTATATCGTTTTTTTTTAAAAAAACCATCTCAGATTTCACCTCACTGGGCTGTTCCTTTGGGCTCCTGTTACAGCAACAATGCAGGCATTTATAGTGCTGGTTTTTGGCTTGGTATCTGTACAGCAGGCAATAGCTGAATTCAACTTCTACGCCAAATATGAAGAAACGGCGGTTACTAAAACACTCGGGGTATCGGCTCAATGTTTATCATCTCTGTATGATTCGATCAACTGCTTCCCTTGTGTGATTAAACATGTTGCTAAAACTTGAAAAGGAATCAAACCATCGATTGTGATGCGGTTAATATCGCTCGGGCCGCCAGCGGAGCCGATGATGATTGTATTTTTGCCTTGACTTTCTCAGATGTTTCTCCTTTATTATATTTCTGGTCAATAGAATCTTACTGATAGATACCAATTTTGATAGTCTGGTTTAGGGATAATGTAACTACGTTATGCACCGCAGAATGCTCGAACGCGCTTACAACATGGCTGTCTGATGTAGAGGCTCAATGTGCGGGCGACCAAATCATTACTGATGGCCGTTTCATTGAACCTTACACGGTTCCCTTAAGGTACATCGCGGGCTATGATATGGCTTGCTTGCAAGATAGGTACGAATTCTCTTGTTTCAAGTTAGGTACTTAGGTCTAACGCTGAAATAGCTTTAATAATTGGTGTTTTCTGGAATCTCAAGGTTGGGAAAGTGTTGGGAAAACTAAGTGAGCCCAGTCTCTCGAATTTCTTTTCATTGATATGTCGCTCTGACCATATTAAGATGGGGTTCCGACCTGTGTTACGGCGACGACCCTCCGCCCCAATGCGATGACCAAGTCCTTATGGCAGCAGACGCCACCGCCGATCCAGATAAGATGTCTGTGACCAATATGTATAGCAAGGATTTGGTAAGGGCTAAAATTTTCTGGATTGACTGGATAGTGGAGAAACTGACTTTATATCGTAGTTTTGCAGTGAATGTTTTATGCTGATGTGGAGACAACGACTACTTTCACCTATCCTTTCTCCTGGGAAATTTGCAGAGTACTTGGTTGACCAGTTCAATAAAATTGAAGCAGCTTGTTCAGACTCACCTAATGCGGCTCCTGGCATAAATGAAGTACCTACGCCAGCTGAAAAAAGAGCAGATGTGGTTTATCATAAAGCTGGTAGGTTTCTATTCCGGTTTTATATCTATCACGATGAAAACTAATGCTACCTGCAGCCACCCCAGCTCTTCCAACCCAGCCAGGGGCCATTGAAGATTGCGGCCAGTACTATAACGTGGTTGACGGCGATACTGTTAGTTATATACCCCGTGGCCCTGCTAAATTAATATTTGCTCACCGTAATATGTCCTAGTGCGGATCGATTTCGTCAAGTTTGTAAGAGTGCTTAACGTTCGCCTGCCACGAAGATTTTGCTCACTGTTCTAGGGGTATTTCTATCTATGACATCAAGCGTTTCAATACAGAAGTGAGTTTCCCAGCAAATATTTGAAGTGGCTTCAGTTCAATGGTTCGTGCACACCAGGTTTGCTGATCTATATCCGGAAAATAGTTGGATAGGGCTTGCTCCAACTTGTGGGCAGGCCATGCTATCTGTGTGGCTCCTATTTTAGAAGAACCGACTTCCACAGACGGTAATTGTGGAGAGGGTTACGGGACTGTTTGCGAGGGATCGGAGTTTGGCTCGTGAGTGTTCTTTGCCTTCCGAAAAGCGTTGTCTCAGATACTAACACATCTGCTCCAGATGCGTAAGGCCCAATGTCTCTAGTTTCGTACTACGGCTTATTAATCTATCACGTTTTTTCTAGTGCAATTTGAACAATCGTTGCGGACCTTGCGATTTCGGTGACTCGAATCCAGGAGATGCTGCCCCTATAGAACCTACGCCCGATAACTCGGCCCCCGGCGATTCTCCCCCTAGCAATACTGCTCCCGCTGATCCTTCACTCACTAACCCGGCACCTGACGATTCCACTCCCAGCAAAAGTAACCCGAGCGATGGTGCTCAACCAACTACTAGTCCCGACAATCCCAGCCAGGCCAACCCAACTCCCATCGGACCTGGCACCCCAAAGGAAACAGGACCTCCCGGCAATCCCACAACGAGCATTAGCATAGATGGGACATGCACGCTCAATATCACATGTACAGGATCCGGTTTTGGTGATTGTTGCAGCACCAGTGGGTTTTGTGGGACCGGACCCGATTGGTGTGGTGAGTGATGAGCTGATATCTATCCATTTATATGTCTGCGTTTCTATATTCTAAGGACTTCTGATGAATAGGTATCGGGAATTGCTTGGCTGGAGCCTGTGAGGAAGATACGGCTGGGGTAAGCTTCGATGGAACATGTGGTCCCCTTTTCCGAGATAATAGGACCTGTATTGGTTCCAAATTTGGTGATTGTTGTAGTATGACCGGATATTGCGGTACAGGGCCTGATTGGTGTGGTAAGTTGCGTTTTTATTTTCATTCCTTCGACTTATTATACCCATACTACCGACCTAGAGGTGGGTGGATGCCCTAAACAGTGGAATAAATGTATTAGGGTACGGGAATTGCTACTCAGGCGCTTGTGACACGTCACTCGGCAGTATAAGCACAGATGGAACATGTGGCCCAAGATTTCCTGGCAACATGACATGTGTGGGGAGCGCATATGGAGAGTGGTAAGTCGAAGCATGAGGCCGCTTGATTTTGAGTTTAACGTCCCATGTCAAATTGTGTGCTGTGAACTGTGAATGACGTTAATCAATGTAACTAACGCTCGTTGCAGTTGCTCGACAAGCGGCTTCTGTGGATCTTCATCGCGGTATTGCGGTATTGCAGTCTGCTATTCTGGAAAATGTGAAGGTAGCGGCCACGGCAAGGACAGTGAGGACAAGGAGGGCAAGGATAAGGAAGAGAGGGAAGATACGGATGATGAGGATGAAGAGGTTGAGGATTAGTTCATTAAAATGAGCAGAAACTTGGGATTTGGGAAAATTGTCACTCGTTATGGTTGCACAAAAAACCCGAAGGTACTACTATTGTTATTCCAACATGACCAGTGTTTATGAACGGTTGGATGGGGCGGTTTGGGTGGTCTCAGCAGCACCCTACATATGGGTTCTTTAGTTAAACGATGGATTGAAACATGGGAATCTATCTTCGTTAGAATGCATTTCATAACATTCCTTGCTGATTGAAGCTGATCCATGGTTCGTGAAACTAGCCCCACTAGCTTATTTCCCCGCATTTTTAATTGTGATCACGTAATAGGGCTGAACCACGTCGTAGCCAATAGTACTGTACAGTATCTCATCATCAACAAAAGATACTACGTAGATCAACTCAATTTCCCCAAACGCCAAGCTGCTCAAGAAAGGAATAGTAGTGGTGAGGGGGCAAGGTGGGGATGGCAAGGTGAGAACTGTTAGATGCAAGATCTGCGCCATTCTATTCAATATTCCGAGGTTCTAGATTTTTTATTTAATGCTTCGTGCTGCTGATGACATAGGCGGTTCAATTTTTACCGAATTCTTGCCTGAATGCTCCAATTTCTAGATCCTCCGCATATTCTCCGCATTTGAGCCTCTATGTTCTGATGAACCCCCGCATTTCCCATAGTCAAGATGAATAAAAAGGGGTTTCTGTGTTCACGGAAAATAAAACGTAGGCTGGGACGGCACCTCGTTCCATCCCAGCGTGAAGAACAGGGGTAAATAAAGGCAGAATAAGCCCATCTTAGGTCACCTCTTCGCCTACCACCATTCGTCGCTATAAGCAATGAGCACAAAGACCGACGACAAGAACGAGATGCCTCCCACGGCAGCCCAGATCCATCTTCAGTCATTCCAACTGCCTGTTTTCCCACTAGAAGCATCTCATTTAAAGGCATTAACACTGACATCCGATATAAATTTGCCAGCTTACTCGACTCTATTAACAACTGTTTTACTGGAAGACGCAATTCCCCCGTCCCTGCCAACGGAGATTGAATCGCTCACTCTCGAGCTTTTTTCCCTTGGATATCCTGCCCCGTTCCTTTCAAAGCTGGGGAAAAGTCTCCCGAATCTCAAGTCGTTGACTGTCTATAGCCAGCTTATCGATGGAGTGGGTGATGAGTCAAGAAAAGATGCAAGCGAATTCTTTAACGATGTCCTCGTTGGCAACAGCAATAGCAAAAACATCAACAACAACAACAACAGAAATGGGACGAACGTAGCGAAAAGTGGGTTGAGGGAGTTACATCTTCTTGATGTCTTCAGTCGTAAGGGGTTTATGTCAGGCATCGGTTCGATTCTTGAAGATTTGGGTCGCAGCACGAACGAAGATGGTGGCAGTGGTTTTGGAAATGAAGGGTGGGCGAAACCAGACTTGCGATTCTTGGAGATCTCCTACACGTATCGTGGCCATTCCGATAAGGGGTTTCTCAGTCGTATTCCTGGCGATGAGCTCCCGGCCATGCTTGTGCCTTCGATTATTGCGGCTTCGTTTACCCTGAATGCATCCCCATCGACGGGTCCTGCATTGCATGGTGATGATGCTGGCGGAGCTGGTGATTTCCCGAACGACCCCGCTGACGTAGACGAGGACGGGAATCCGATTCCAGGGAAAAAGCCCGAAGGGATAATTCCGCTTCTGAATTCGAATGAGGGAACTGGAATTCTTGTTAGGAAATTGACTGGTGGCGAGGCAGATTTGGAAACAGAAAAAGATGGAGAAAAATCTATCTTGCGCCCTGGATCTGGCCCTGGGCCCACCGCTCTGAAGATGCTGGAGTCGACGTTGTATACCCTCGATACAGATCAATTGGGCAGGATCATAAAGGCCCAAAAAGGAATTGGTGTGTTGAGTGTCAGTGTACTGGTGGAACTGACCCGGGAATGGAGACAGAAATTAATCCATGCCTTGCATGGAGGCGTAGATGGGGCTGGAGGCGGGGAATTGGAGATTGTGGAGGTCGTTGGCGTTCCCAGTGATCAGTTTGATGAAGAGGTAGGTTGATCTGGCCCCTCGGAGCTTTGTCATTTGTGCGGGTAATTCAAATCTCTTACAAATACTTCATCAGGTGTCCTCCCTTGCCACACCAGGGCTAAATGAAACAGCGTCCTCGATTCTGGAAAAGGTTTTCCCTGCTGCTGTGGACATGGCGTTGATATCGAAACACTCTCCGAAGTTGGAAAGTTTCCGGATGACTATCCTTCGCGCGGAAAGTTTTGGATATGTAGAGTGGAACAAATCTGAAGGCAGGAGCGAAGGAGGAGGAGGAGGAGGAGGAGGAGGAGGAGGTGGTGGTGGATGGGTTGGC
>LGRN01000446.1:0-22294 GCA_001883825.1 Emergomyces pasteurianus Ep9510
GGGGGTGATTTATTATTATTATTTTTTTTCTCTTCCCTCTTTTGTGTTCATTTTGCTTTTTCTCTCTTTCTTTTTTTCTTGGTGATTGACTTGTGGTTGAATTGTAGTTGGGGGGATGAGGTTGAAAATGAAGGAAGGGGGGTTCTATTTGTACGGCTGTAATTTTCGTTTTCATTTTTCGTCTGAAAGTAGAAAAAAAATAAAATAAAAAGAGGGAAAACGGGAAACGAAGAAGGATAAAAAAAGGCAAAGCCGAGGATACTGGAAAGAAAGAGGGCCTTATCCAATGTTTGATATCATAAAATACGACTATATGCCTTTCTGTATGAGTTGTCTAGGTCTTCTCGAGTGCGAAAACAGGAAACAGGGAACAGCATCATATCATCATATCATTTGCTACTTCTACATTGTCCATAGATAGGGGTACTAATCTATATGTGTTAAGGATGAACATATGACTCTCGTGTCTTGTACAATACAGAATGAATTTTGCATTTTTTAATTTTATTTAGTTATTTTATTTTGTTTTCCACTCCTTTTCTGTGGGATTTTGTGAAAGAGAAAATATATACTGACGGACCATATTCTATTTCATTTTATTCCAAGGAAGAAAGATAAAAAAAAGTAAAACATCAAACCAAATCAAGTTTGAATTTCTCATCCCCGCCTACCTGGGCACCTGACATACATAAAAATAAAAAATGCTGAAAAAAAAACACAAATGTAAGCTAAACAAACTGGAATGATTTCCCCAAAATGCATGCATGCTTTACCCTGAAATGATGGAAACACATGGAAGGAAAAGGGGAGGGGAAAATGTCGTGAGGTAGTTTATTGATGGTGGGTGGGTTAGCAGGAGGGGATGCGGGTACCGGAGCTTCGAAGAGGAAGCGGAATAGGGGAGGGGAAGGAAAAGAAAATGCACAGAGAGTGAGAGGAAAGACGAACATCTCATTTACAGAGATATAGAGGGAAAAAAAAAACCAAAATTAGCAGTATACAAGAACAAGAACAATAAGAAAGAAAAAGCCGCCTTCCGTGTATATAGAAATTGGTTTGGATGAATATGGTTGTATGAGGTTTCGGTATGTGAGGGAATCGTCAGAGGGGATACTCTTTTTATTCCCCCCAGTCAATAGAAAGACAAGAACAAAAGGCAAAAATGTAATGAATAAAAAAAATACGACGCCAATACAATGATGAGTTCGTTAGTTATAACAGCTGCAGGAAATAGAAAGAGGAAGGAAAAAGGTGGTGAAAAATAGAGGGTTGATTAAACGGGAAAGTTGTAAAATATCATGGGAACATTATTTGTAGGAATGAGGAACGACTAGCTGATGGTCTGATTGGTGATGACTCCGAACCAAGAAATGAGGTGGGAAAAAGGTGACAGAAGAAAAGGAGACGGAAGAACAACGAACAGTGAAAGAGTTTATAGTGAAGCCATACCCCCGTTGTAACACCGCCATTGTCGAAAAGTCGGGAGAGAGAGAAAGAGAGAGGAAAGCGGACATTGAGCTGCGATATTGAAAAATGGAATGAGCCGCAGCAAAAGTCTTGAAAATGGACTGAATAATGAATGGGATATTTGATATCCAGAAGCGTAGTTCCATTTATTGATGACCATCCAAAGCAAAGCCGGTGGCTTGTTTATCAATGGTAGGTATCGATTCATTCGTCTTCTTCCTCTTCCTTATAGTCACTATCATCGTCATCATCACCATCACTATCACCATCACCATCGTCATCGTCATCGTCAACGTCATTATTAGTTGTAACGAATTCATCATCGTTGTCATCGTCGTCGTCTCTGGGGTTCGAAGCTTCCGAGCCTTGGCTGGCGCTAGGCGATAAGGTCCTATCACTTCGCACATCCCCATAGCGATCGTCATCATCCTTTTCAATTGATTTGATTCCAGCACCATTGGTACGCTTGATGCGATGTTCTTTCGTGATTGGTTTCACGCTCAGAGTGCATGAGCTTGTTCTCGTGCGGCTGCGGGTGCCAGCTCCCAAATACTCGAGATCGGAGTCAACGTCGTTCTTTTGGTTACTATCAACATCGTCATCATTGTCGTGATAGCTGTTGCTGCTATTATTATTATTATTATTAACCTCAATTGCAAACACTTCAGCCCGATTCCCGAGAATGTCAACGGTGACATCCTCCAGCATACGCCGTTTTCGACATCTGCCACGGGAACGGCGGGTAGCGGAGCGGATGGCGCCGTTTTCGTCGTCCAGGTCACTGTCGTTTGCAGACCGTTTGCTGGTTACGCTGTGGCGCGAGGAGGAGCGGGAGGACGAACCCAGACCGATTCCGGAGGATGGGCTTATTGTTGAGGATGATTTGGGGTGAGAGGCGTTGCTGCGAGTGGTTGAGGTAGGAGTTGTCGTTGCGGTAGTGGCAGTGGTAGTGTTAGTAGCAGTTGAAAGTAGGGACGGTGAGAAGGGGGTTAATGATCTAGGTAAGGTACGACTGTTGTTTTCTACTAGTCTGTTAAGAGCCGCGGTGATATTAGGACTGCACTCTCCAATCATGGCTCTAATTGACTCATCATCATTTGCGGGGACTCTTTGCCCGAAAATGGTTATCATCCAGTGCATATCAGCCGGATAAGCGGCGGGGTTTTGGGGCCCTGCAAGAATCTCCGGTTGAAATTGCTGTTCAATTTTCATCTCTTTGCTTTTGATTTCCCTGAAAATCAGATCGGCCTCCTTAAGGCGTTCTGGAAGACTTGGGTGTCCAAAGTGGGGTCCATCGAGATTCCGTACCGACGAATAGTGTTTAAATGTCTGGAGAAGGTGTCAGCAAACCTGGCAGAAGACAAGATAATATTTGGATTTTGGCAGGTATTTTGGCACATACGTGAAAAGCTAAATGTATAACGTGCCGGTTAGGATCCGCCCCGGCAAAGAAGTTTTGAAATCTCTGGACTCCGTCTTTTGAATATACCAGCACATCTAGGCCATAGACCTGGCAAAAAGCTTGGATTTCGGGCGAGCCACCCCAAACATGCCTTTCCTTCATCTCGTTAAGCATGAGCTTAAACTTGGCCGCTTGCCCCGCTGTAGTGGCAGCTCTCTCTATATTGTTTTTAGCGAGACGGGCGGCTTGAGCAGCGTTCCTTCTTGGGGCTCGACGCTCTCCGCCTACATCTGCGGTGAAATCTTTAAAGTAGTCTGCATTGTCCCGCATGTGTTGGACTAGGCGTTCCCGGATCTCAATGTGACTCTCGACGTTGCCGTATAATTGGTCAGAGAGGGAGTAGAAAAGGCAATTTCCTAAAGAGAAAATCCAACATACATCAGCCATGTGCTGTTTGGCATCTACGAATGGGATGAAGACAAAAATAATAGAAGAAGAGAAAGAAAAGAGAAAGTACGAGGGAGAACTCACCGTCACCCAGGACGGGCATAGCATACAGCTTAAAGTAGTCAAGGCATCTCAGGTGGAGGCTGCTTTTGCTAGGTACCCCAGCCATGGCCATCTCCAGATGCCTTTTCATGGCACCGTGGTCGGGAGGGCTTGCCCTGTTTCCAGCAGGGCTAGAGGAAGGGGATTTGTTTCGGGCCATGATAGGGACGATTCGGGGGTTTGAGGGTGATGGAAGGTCAGCCATGATTGCAAAGGAAAGGCTCTTAAGGACTTCATCTGGGAAAGGATCTTTATTCGAGCTTCCATATATATTATTTCCTTTTCGCTAGGAAGCGGGGCGGAGGATGAGTGAAGGGAAGGAAATGTCACCAAGGAAAGAAAAAGTGAAAAAGAAAAAAAGGGGAAAAGAGGCAAACAAAAAATGTGAATAATTCTATATAAAAACAACTTCAATCACACGTAGAGGGGGGAGGTAGGTAAGAGGAGAAATTATATAAAAAAGAGTAATCATATGTGAATATGTGCTTGTTTATGTAGTGGTTGGTGTTGGAGGAACACGCGCGTGAATGAAGCCGAGTGAGGAGGAGTGAATAAGATTAAAAGAAGTTACCAGTCCAGGGTGAGAAGGGGATCTGATTGGGAAACTTTTCTCCTCTCAGTATCAACTTCCGCAGAGCAACAATCAAGCGCAGAGAAAACCCTTTGCCAGCTGGCCGCTGAGCAGGTTGATAGACAGCGGAGACTTGTAGATGTTTTGGATGGATGTCGTAGTTGACCGTATTCCGTAATGTACGGAGTAGGTACCATACCTACCAATGTTCCCTTTTCCTGATTGATTGTTCTCCGTACAGCAATTACAACAGTTACATACAGCCATTGGACGCGGGTTCCGGGGAGCGCGGCTTGCCAAGAGGATTTCAGTCACGTGGAATTAATAAGCCAAATTAGCTGAGCATGACGTAACCTTATTTTAAGGCACGTCACAGAGCAAAGGGGAAGGAATAGACGATTCAGTCGGAGGGCTCGGCTGCACTTGCTACTTGCTGTGTCATGCCACACGACCCGATCCAAGGGCTGATTACGGAGTACGGAGTACTCCATAGATACTCCGTAAGATAGACTTCAATCGAACCATCCGATCGATCAAGAGTTGATCAAAGGCTTCCCAAGGTTCCAGAGTACAAGATGCAGAAAGGCAGAAAGGTTTAGAGAAGACAGGAGAGACTTCCACCATGGTATTGGTTATATGATTTAGTTTACTCTTACGCACGGCTGTACACTTCCCCGGCCTGTTCCTGTTTCCTACGCGTGGATCCTCAGGTTAGATATCAGGCTGGCTTCATGAGTGACTAACTATCCCCTGCTCTGTAACCCCATACGTAGGGATTTACTATGGCACAGAGAAGAGAACAAAAAAAAAAAGAATGTTTTAATTTCTTTTTGCTCTGGTTCCGCGCTTCAGGCGCGAGTCCTCCCCCCATGTCGAAGTCTAAACTGACCCCACTCGGCGCGTGATAAACCAGTTCTCCGCACCGAAGCTCCGCACTGTGAGCTCCGCCGGGGAAATTATATATTATTCTTACGCCGATATTACACTGCTTCCCCTCTACAACTTTTTCATTTTTTCATATACCCCTCCAGTTGGCCTGAAATATCAATTAGATTGAGTATTCACTTTTATACAATTATACCCCACCAGCACTGTATAGCAGTGCGGAGTACAAATGGCACCAAACAAGATCGTCGTGGTTGGGTATGTTTCGTTTCCCCTACACCCTTAACCGCTTTTCCGCTATCAAATCGATTCGCTGACTCATATCTGCATTCATGGGTCTTCTATTCAGGGGCGGAGTAACGGGATTAACAACCGCCCTCTTACTCTCCCGAGACGCATCCAATCAGGTCACTGTCGCTGCAAAGCATATGCCTGGAGACTATGACATTGAGTACTGCTCGCCGTGGGCTGGTGCAAATTACTTGCCGTGCGTTAAATAGATTCTATGCATTTATTTACTTATTCCCATAAAAAGTATTTTATTTTGGTTTGTTTCAGTACTAAAACATTCAATTGGTAGTGTTGGGCAGCCCGGCAGCGCACATGCGGAATGGGAGAAGAATACATGGCCTGTCTTGGCTGATTTAGCGAAGAATGATCCGAGTGCTGGCATTCATTTTCAACGTGGGTTATATTGCCTTTTTCTCCTCCTCCCTTTATGTGTAACCTCTCTTGTAGAGGATTGTTTTATGCTTAAGGCAAATACCTGAGCAGGCTATTATCACTTTCCCTTGCAGAACTAATGTCTTCTTGATAGGCACGGTGATTAACACTCGTGACAAGGACGCAGAGTCTACCACAGGACAGTGGTTTTCTGCGCTGTCCAGAACGGACCCGTGGTTCAAAAACGTCGTCCCTGATGTATGTCAGCTCTTTTTTTTCTAATCGCGTACCTAACCTAATCCCCCTCCACATAAAACTTGCCAGTTTTGTAGAGTGATTGGGGAAACGCCCGAATCTTTGACAATCTGTATCGAATGAATCATAGTTTCGCCTACTCCCCAAGGAAGGGCTCGGCCCCGGTATCGACTCTGCTACTTCATTCACCTCCGTCTGTATCAACACCGGTGTCTACCTCCCTTGGCTAGTCTCCCAATGCCTCAAAAATGGCGTTGTGTTCAAGCGCACTGTCTTCAAGCATATTGCCAATGCGGCATCTGTGCATCACTCGGGCAAGAAGGCGGACGTCGTTGTCAACTGTACGGGCCTCTCGTCGCGCACACTTGGCGGTGTCGAGGATCAGAAGCTACTCCCCGCCCGCGGCCAGATTGTCGTTGTCAGGAATGATCCTGGTGTTATGACGTCGATTTCGGGATCGGATGATGCAGATGATGAAGTTTGTTATATTATGATGAGGGCGGCTGGTTAGTGAATTATTTTCCTCTTCTTCAATTTTTTTCTTCATTTTTCCGTTGGAGAATACTCCCTCGTGCTGGCTCTTTATATATATATATATATATATATATATATATATATTTATATCCAGACACGATACCCCTCGCCTTTATGTTTTTTTTTTTTTTTTTATGTTTTTTTTATCTTTTTTTCAATTTCTTCATTTTGCCCTTTTCCTCACTTTTTAGCAGGCGGCGGCACAATCCTCGGCGGCACCTACCAAAAACACAACTGGGAATCCCAACCAGATCCATCCATAGCCGTGCGCATCATGAAACGATGTGTGGAGCTCTGCCCGAATCTAGTTGGTAAGGACGCCAACGGCAAGCAGCGTGGTATCGAAGGGTTAGATATCATCCGTCACGGCGTTGGTTTGCGCCCGTTGAGAGAAGGAGGGGTAAGAATGGAGACGGAAACGATTAGAGGGGTTACTGTAGTTCACAACTATGGGCATGGTGGGTTTGGGTATCAGGCTTCATGGGGATGTTCAACCGCGGCTGTGGAGGTGATTAGAGAGGCGTTAAAGAAGAAGGCGGAAGGGGTAGTTAGGGTTGTGAGGGTGAAGTTGTAAATAGCGGTTGTTTCTTTCAATTTCGGGCGATATATCTTGTTTTAGATCATTATCCGTTTCTTTTCGTTTTTCTGCCTTTCTCTCTTTCTTTCTTTCTTTGTTTCTTTTTTTCGGTCCTCCTTCTCCAGGATATTTGTGGGGCTAATTGCGGGAATTTATACTCACACCCCCATAATTGATAATTACACCCCCGCTAAATTTGATTAAGTTAGCCTGGTAATTGATTTTTCATTAATTCATACGTAAAAAACTGGGGTTAAACTGCACACGCAAAAGTTAAGCATCCCGGCATGCCTGCTGACTGAGCGGCTCGCTGATCAGCTTGATTCACAATGAAGCTGCTTTGTTATTGAAGAATAATCACTGTTGTTGAAGTTCTCACTCAAAGACATTCTTCTACTGTGAAATTGTATGTAAATTAATTGATTTCTTTGAAAAATTCATCATTATTATTATATCATTCTCAGTTAATCTCCCTGTAAATCTCCATGTGAGCTCTTGTGTAAATTCTCGTGTAAATCGGTGCTCGCAGCTGCCAGCTCTATTGACTCGTTCTACTGCTCTGACTGCTCTAGAGCAAAAGACCCCGTTCTACTACTGTCAGTGTCAATGACAGAGACTGCAGAATACAATCATCTTATGAGCTGAGTTTGAGCTGTATTAATAGACAATATTTTAAAGAAATTCTCGCTGTAACTGATAATGAAAGCTTCTCTATTTCAACGCTATTGTCTCGCGATACACAAACAGGCAGTTTTAAAGAATGCATGGGTCCACTTCGAACCACGCCGAAGGGTTTTTCTGGCTGGACCTTCGAACCACGACGAACTTTTTACCGACCACGTTCAACTGTATTCCCGAACCCTGAACGGAGTACGGAGTATCCCGACAAATACTCTTTTACTCTGCACTCGGTACTCCGTACTCTGTGGTTTTCTTTTCTTTTTCTTTTTTTCTTTTTTTCTTTCTTTCTTTTTATTTTCTTTTTATTTTCTTTTTATTTTCTTTTTATTTTCTTTTTATTTTTTTCTTTTTATTTTTCTTTTTTATTCTTCTTTCTTTTTTTTTTTTGGCGTTGAAATGCAAGAGGCTCTGGCGGTTTGCACTGCTTGATGCGGTTAGGCTCCCGGCCAACCATCTGCACCAGAACATTTTCAGCGGTTCCGGAGTATTCTTATCTTCAGGAACTACGGAAGGAATTCCTGGAACAGGGGCTGCTTTCTCTTTCGATGATGCGCGCTGCTCCGTACTGCGTAAGCAAATAATCTCCCGTACTCCATACACAGCATTTTGTTTGATTACGAGCAACCTACTCCATAATTTTTCAAGGGATTTATACATGCATTCACACCCATTCTGGATAATTACACCGCCACTAAAATTAATTGAGTGTTGCCTGGTAATTGATTTCCAATTGATAAATACCTACAAAACCAGGAATATTATGTGCACGCAGAAGTTCAAATAAGGTTGCCTTTCTGCCTATCTGCCCCGTAGAGGTTGATACTTTACAACACTAGTTATTTTACGTGAAGTTTAGAGTATACGCTAACCTCAAAAAAATTTAGCAGCGGTTTAATTAGCCAAACATCGGTGTAATTATCAATCCCTCTCCGCCTGCCCGCGGCCCCTACGTGCTTCGGCCCCCAAAGAAGCCCTCCCTTACGAATATCCTTGCAATTCCCACTCAAAAACCATTCTTCTACTACTTAGTAGGAGAATTTCGATTTGCATCGGCGCCACCCTCCCCCGTGGCCTTCCCCTTGCGGTCTGGCGTGGCCCGTTTCGGTCTGGCGTGGCCCGTTTCGGTCTGGCGTGGCCCGTTTCGGTCTGGCGTGGCCCGTTTCGGTCTGGCGCGATCGCTTCGGAGATGCCGTCGCGTCAACATCAACCTTTCATGGCTATATAAGGCACTTTGTCCCTCTCTCTGTCGTGCACGCACTTCTATTCCTCTTTGCTCCTGCACCCTTCGCTGTTTGGCTCTCTTCCCTTCAGCCGTCTTTGCGTTCAGCTGACCCACTTCTCCACCTCAAAAATCTGCCGTCAATGCGGCTGTGTGAGCTGGCTCTAGTCCTCCTCGATCCCTCTACAGCTGCTAGAAATGTCAGGGTCTTGGAAATGCGCTCTATTCCATTGCACTACTGCTTCTCACTGTTGCTTCTCTGTTCCTTTTTGAGCCAGTCACGCTGGCCTCGCTGGTCTGAATCCCACTCCGCACTGTACTCAGCTTCTTGACATTCTTTGCTATTCATAATCAAGAGATGTGTCTCTTTTCATCCATGCTGATGGTTTTTCTTTTTCTTTCTCTGTTTTTTTTTGTGCTTGGGGGAGATTGGGGGAGGGAGGTTTACTGGGGGGAAGAACGTGCCGTGTCTACGAGCCAATGACAAAAATGCCTCGTTTTGACGGCGGTGCTGTGAGGGGCTGTTGTCTGTTGCGTTGCGGCGTCGCTGGATCAATCTCTGGTTGACCAATCCGTGTTTCTCAAAACGAGGTGCCAGTGTGCATAGTCCGGGATCAGGAGGAGAAATGATGATGAATACACTGCACTACAGGGGCAGGTGCATTCCTCATCACGCGGGAAATAGATGACGGGGTCGATTGAGAAGCCTTCTTCGGATTAACGTACTTGTCCTTGTGACCCCTGTGTTCTGAGGGGCTCTTCGGCCGGCGAACTCGAGGATAGGAGGGATTCCAATCGTCTGCGCCCCCGGTACCTAGTCCAGATAGCGTCTCATGTGAGCGATTTGAAGTCCTCTCACTGACTATCGTTGTGTCCCGTCCTCGAGTCTTCATCAAAGACGGTGCAGATATGCAAGGCAATGTTCGACCCCCTTGAAGGCGAAGCATGAGTCATTGCGGTGAAAGAGGCCACGTAACCTGGAACCTGGGTGGCATGCAAGTTTGGTGCTCTGTTTCTGATTTGTCCACGTTTTTTTTTTTTTTTTTGGTATTTCTGTGAATGCATTCTTGGGGCTGAAAATTACGGCACGACTTGGTTTATCATCAGCTAATGGATCAGGGTTACATTTCGGTGATTTGTTGTGTGAAAGAAGGAGGGACGCTGCTTAGTATTCATTTGCAATGAATTTTCAAATGCAGTTTGGCCAGAAGGGGCTTTGCTCCTCTTACTCGGCTCGCTTCATGGGAGACGTAGGGGCCGTTACACTCTGGGTACATTGAGACGAGATGATAGGCACGATTGTTTGAATGATGGGAGTTCTAGGTGGCCCTGCCGATTGCAGGGACTTCTATAAAAGCGATGGTATTCCTCCTCCGTGAAAACATGTAGCTAAACATGACCAGTCTGGAAACCCATTGGTTGGGGACGAAACCGTTGATTTGATGCGAGCGACACACCCTCGCGCCATGAACTTCATCAACTACAGCCTCCTTCACCCGGAACCCAAGACCCTCAAAGCCCATTGGCATCATTTCCCCTCTGCAGGCCTCACGCCTAAAACACTTCCTTTCAAACCCATCCGTCTTCACCATCAGCCCTCATTGCCCTCTCTCCCCGCCCGTTCTAATCACTTCTTCTGTGTTCAATCTACATCGCTGGCTACATCGCTGTCATCTCAGTTTCCCCCTGCACCATCACAAACACATCCTCTGTCCAATCGTCTCCCTTCCAGCACCTCATTACACAAGCACAGAAGCTACCAGCAAAATCAGTCACCGATTGTTCTACTCAATGATTTTGATAGGGTCTTCGATGAAAATGGAATTGTGGATGGCTTCGTCGAAAGTGAGGCCACGGACCTAACCACCGATATCATTTCCTGTAGTGATGGCGGAGCGGAAGACGAAACGTGGAAGGGCCGAAACCAAGAGCAGGAGAAAGACGCGTCAGCGGCACTGGAATCGTTTTCGAGCGCTATGGCGCCCCGACCAGCCTTGGTTCCGGAGCGACTCGGTGACGGAACATCGATTACATTACCGGCTTCGGAGGAGCACCCCGGTTTGATGGAGTTGAACCGGGAGACGGACGGAACACGGAATCATGAATGGTCACATAGCAGCCCAGGTGAGTCCGCGCCGCGTTCGTTTTCCTCGTGAGCCTGTGTTCCTCACACACACTCATGTTTGTAGATGCCCCAATCATGATAGAAGCAGAGATGAGGACTGAGAATATATCTGCAGCACGGGGAAGTACAAGTTCCGCGTGCTCCCCTGAACTGTACCGACATAAGTGTGAGACTGTCGCCCACAAGACCGCGCAACGCGAAACCGCTCCCTCGGGACCACACTGCCTATTCGAAGCCGAGCCCATGCAGTCTATGGTCGCGGTGGTGGTTCCATCCATATCCCGTTGCCACCGGGAAGACGCGGCAACACTCAGGGGGGACGAAAGCGGGAAGCATGTGCCAGCGAACCAACAATGAAAGACCTGATCAAAATTGAAACAGAGGGTTATGAGGGAGAGCTGTCACATTCCGCTTAGCCCCGCACCGCCTGTAGATGACAACATAGGGTTGTGGGACACTATCAGCACGAGTGATCCTACGGACAACTCAGATGATAATTACACCGCGAGTAGCTTAGACAGCAGTGACTTGATGAAGCGGCAATCAAAGCGGCGCAAGTTTTCCTCACGGTCATCTGCTACAATGGCACATCGATGACGGTCTCGGCCACGGGGTGCGCGAGCTGTTGACTGTCATTGGAAGGTTGAGCGGGCACCTCGCAGCAGGGAATCAGTGGCCGTCACAGACCGCTCTGTGAGTTCAACATCCTCCCAATCTGTGGCGTCAACCGGCGGTTTCCAGTTCGAGCACGCGTTGAACCCGCGGCTCTTATCCCCAGAGGACATCTTCGCATTGGTATCAGCCTTTGTCCAAAAGCTTCTCGACCTCCGTAGGGATTCTTCAACGGACACCTGGCGTACCATGGTCCAGACCGAGAGTGTTAGCGTAGGTGAGGATCAAAGGATCATGAAGCCGGACAGGAAGAGATCTCGGTGGACCCGGGAAGAAGATGACCGCCTAAAGAATCTCAAGACGCGGGGCTGGTGTTGGTGGGAAATCGAGCAACAGTTTCCACTCTGAAGGTTAAGCGCTCTGCAGCAGCAATGATTCTCGAAACTCTGAGCAGGCGTTATCACCAGTGACTGACAGGTGGAAGACAAAGCCGCGGTCAAAAAAAAATCTCCTCTCTTCTGGTTCATACTCCTCACAAGTACTAACCTCACTCTCACAGAGGCGATTTGCAAGAAAGAGAATTCTGTAAACTTCTT
The DNA here is from genome assembly GCA_001883825.1 of Emergomyces pasteurianus Ep9510. Lineage (NCBI taxonomy): Eukaryota > Fungi > Ascomycota > Eurotiomycetes > Onygenales > Ajellomycetaceae > Emergomyces > Emergomyces pasteurianus. The sequence goes on from LGRN01000446.1 coordinate 12,137, forward strand.
CAAATTCTGATAATTTCTATCAACTTTTGCAGTGAATGGAATGTAGGTGGTGAATGAGAAGATTACTAAGAAGACTCGTAATTCACTTGTATCATGGACATAAATATGCCTCACTCCTACGAAGATCCTGCCCCCTTGCAAAGTAAATTATATCTCGATGACGGAATTGAACCTACCTCTAGCCATTTAATCTATAGCATATCATATCATACAAAAGCCAATCTTCTACGTACCTACGAAGCTCAGTTCGCAGCCATGAAGGCCTATTTTCTAGCACTTTACACCACTAACCACGGTGAAATATGCCCGAGTTGTTTCCGATTTGAGGAACGGGCCAGTTAACAGGGGTGTGGTCCCATAGGTCTCGTGGCCTGCGGCAGTTGTCATCTGGATTTCCACGTTTGCTTTGTAGATATCCTATTCGTAGATGTAAAAACTTAAAAGTCTGTGATAGGAAAATCGATTGGTGAAAGTCATATATTTTCAGACAATCCAATCTGAAGACAAAAGAAACAATTTGACAAGACACGTGCACAGCACAGACTAGGTCAATCCATGGTTTCCTGAGGCCTCAAACTGGAAATGAACAAGAGAATCTTCAGGCCCGTCTCACAAATCTCACTCAGCGCTGCTCTACCATTCAGGCGCTACTCTGGATGTCTGACTCTATCACAGAGATATGCCCAGCTCAGTCACTGTTAATACAGGGTTGTTTCGACCTGCCCACCTGATGCAGTGACCTTTTCAAGGATTCAACCTGCCTTTTCATTGGGCGTCTGTCTATGTTGGACCGGTGAAAGTCTATGATCAGGACCCGGTGCAGCTCATCATTTCATAACATGTTGACAGGCCGCAGATCTTTATGTACCACTCCCAGCATGCGGATTTTCTTCTTTGACCTGGAAATCTCTCGACGTAGCACTTCCTTGTCTTTGACATTGTCTATACTTTCTCCTGCTCAATCCATGAGAAGCATATGACGAATGTCTTCAGCACCATGAAGGTAAAGAAACAATTTTAAATTAATTGTTTCTAGAAATACAGGGACAGCAGAACACTGCGCTTTCTAAAGAACCCAGTATATTTCTGCTTTACATGAGACAACGTTTCATAGCTCGGCTGTTGTTCTCTTTTCAACAAGAGTGTAGCCATATGTAGCACAAGTGATCTTGAAGAGTGCATCATATGATCTACAAGTCTCAAATGATGTGCAGTTATGATCAAGATCACGATTGAGCTGTTCATTCAGTATCTGCACAAGCTCTCTTGCATTGATACAATGTCGATCATCATTCTGGCCTCGCTGGTGGAGAGAAACATTAGAACATTGATGGTTTAATTCATCTCTCTGTTGCAAACTCAATAAGCATCGCTGCATACAGTAACATGCCGTGTGTTGACTCTGGCCGCTCGATGGCCTAGGACCTGCTGGGCGCGCCGATGACAGCTGGCTGAGTGGGGAGAACATCACTTGGCTGATGCCCCGCTTCCGGCCGTGCACTGCTTGGTTAGAGTCGGAGTCAGAAGAATCCATATGATCACTCAAAGGCGAGGTATTCATCGATGCACAGGTGGTTTGAGATCGAGTAGACACTCGATGGCCGGGTTGTAATGAAGATGATGGTAGATGTTCAGAGGGCATGTATTCTGAGCTTGCATATTCTGATCCCGGAGGAGTCTGTTGCAGCTCGTCATCGGGGATTTACAACCGTGTAAAGTCAAAACTTGTCTTTTATATATGAAGCTGGGATCTTGCAGCATTTCGCCACTTCTGGTCACAGATATTCAAGAGAAAGAACATCAGACAGAGACATAATATTCTGGCAATAGCTGTCTTTGACTGAGAAAAGACCCCAGGATTTTCTGAAATCACATCCATGTTTGGTTCACAGAGATAATAATAGAGTGTACTAGGGTCGCTGTATGGAACATGAAGAAGAACAATAGCAAATTCATTAGTTATGTAGAAGTACTCCAGCCTAGCTTGAATCATGACATGATACTTCTGAATCAAAACTGAGCAAGTCAGCTGTTCTGCATTATATCTCAACTTTTCATCCTTGTTAAGCTCATTGCTCTTAGAAATTGTGTCTGACTGAACAATCTCTTCCCAGAGCTTCATCGATCGAAGACCTGCTCGGAGATTTTCAACTAAGAGCTTATGTGACAGCTTATACTCGACTGTTGTAATCAAAGTATTGATGAAACTGTTGATTTGATAAATACAGAATGAATTTGATTTGAGACTTTTTGTGCTGGATTCATCAAGCAGCTGAACATCTGACTCTTTCAATGTCTGTAGAAGATTTTCATGATTTTCAAACATGATCTCATCTTCGAGTCGAAACCTCTCTTGAGCATCAGGTATTTTGCATAGCTCGGCTATGATATCATGAACATGATCTTCCACAGCGGTTCGCTCGTAGTGTTCCAGATTCTTTTCACTCCGTAGTTTTTGGTTAGAATACCGTCGACTAAGTTCATTTAGAACAAGAAGAGATGTGAATAGTCTAGGTGCGTCTTTTTCAGCTGGTTAGAGGTAAGTGAAAACTGATTCATAAATTTCTTGCAGTTGAACTGGACAACTTGATCAATGACGAAGGCTCGTTGGACAGTATTTCTCAGTGAGTGATGGAATACTCCCCTTCGTGGAGCGGGATGACGTTCCAATCTGCAAAGGTCGGGAGAATGAATCATAACAACCTTTGATGAGCTCTTCAAGTGTTGTCGGCTGGCTGCGCACTTTTACCTCTGTCTCTCACTCTTCTGTCTGCATTCTCGATTCTTCTGTCTTTCTTCACCACACTGCTTCTCGTGCTCCTCGCTCTTCTGTCTGCCTTCGCAACTCTCCTTCGTGCCTTTCTCGCTCTTCTGCCTGCCTTCGCAACTTTCCTTCGTGTCTTTCTCGCTCTTCTGCCTGCCATCGCAACACCGCTTCCCGTGCCTCTCGCTCTTCTGCCCGCCTTCTCAATTCTTCTGCCTCCCTTCGTTCCGCTTCCGCTCTAAGGAAGAGAGCCTTGTAATCTGGTGAACTGTCATCGGCCATTAGAGAGGGATAGAAGAGTTATATCAAAAAAAAAAAAAAAAAATTTGGGTACCAGGAATTTAGTGGCTAGAAGCGATAGTCCTGAGGTGGTCGGAACAGGAGACCGAGATATAGTGCCAGCGGTGTCGCCCAAAATAACACGGATCAACGTTTACCCGCGCCAAACGTCATAGTGATACAGCATCAATGTTCAAGTCTTTTCAATTCCGTTTTGCACAACCCTGGAGGCAGCCCGCCTTGTTGACTTATACTTGTAGTCAAAAAGTAATGGTTGATATATGTTTGAATGGGGTCGGATGCTATATTACTTTAGCACGAACTTCCTCCCAGCCACTACAGTGTTGGAGATCACCCTGATGGCTTCTAGGATATATTGTAAATGATGGGAGGATTCTCTACAATTTCTATGAATCATGACCAAAGGGATATGGAAGCGCATCGCATATTCCGAGTGTTGTCGGCTGGCTGCGCACTTTTACCTCTGCCTCTCGCTCTTCTGCCTGCATTCTCAATTCTTCTGCCTCCCTTCGCCATACTGCTTCCCGTGCCCCTCGCTCTTCTGCCTGCCTTCTCAATTCTTCATGACGATTGATCGGCATGCTGTGATTGATCGCCGGGTATTGGTGATGGATAATGTACAGCTATGTTGCAGCCATGACGCAAATAAATCCCAGATATCAATTGCACGCGGTTGCCAATTTGAATACTCTGACCAATAAAAGAATGAGTATTGAGATGGATTCTGTAAAGTGAGACTAGTTTAATCAGCTTTGTTTGTGGGCACAAGTAATAAACAAGTTAGTTCATGTTAGTTCCCGAACGTATATGAACCGAATGCAATTATCGGTTACTTACAATGCTGTTCGGTTGGGTGGAGATGAGAGTTTCTTTATCATCTAGCGCAAAAATGAACTGCCAGTAATATTCTCTCTATAGAGACCCACAACCGAACCGAACCGATAAATTTGGCTGGCTAAACCTCCCTAACACGTATTGCTCAATTCCATGAAATATTGCTTAGTCCACAGCCAGGTCTTGCCTTAGTATGACATCTTGTTCAAATGTAAGCCAATCCCATCACGGAGCACCCGCAGAACAGTCTTGAAATGACTACATTTATAGAAACTACAAATATGAAGAGAAGGAAAGATAATCATCAATCTCAAAGGGCTATGGATTATTTGCTAACCACTTCTTCCAACCGCACTCCTTGACGGATTCGAACCGGATTAGTTCACCTAGTGATCAAAGCTTGATCCAGCTCTCTTCTTTAAAGGATGATCAATCCCTCGCTCACTTTGCATTGATCGCCGCCGCTTCCTTGTTGGCGGTTCTCCGTAGAATGTAGTGGTTAACAGACCTGAGCGAGATTTAATATTCGCCGATAAAATAACTGAATGGAGGGCGGGGAATAGGGACAGAAAGGTGGTTCTTACGCCAATTTTCAGCTTCAATATCTGGCTGCGTTCCATGGGCGATATTGCGACGCAATTCTGACGGCTTACGTTCTTCTCCTTTCCCTTCAAAGGGCCGCGACCACCCGAGGCACAGGTTCCACGTCTCGCCTCGTGCTTGTACGTTTGACGGTGAAAAGATCGTCTGACTGAAGGAGATCCCGTTCTTCGAGGTTATGAAAATCGTACGACCGCTGACGTACGTACCTCCTGAGAAGTCCATGGACTGAACCACAGAAAATTCACGAGTACATGTTACACGAAAGCGATGGCTAGAATCCGCAAATTGGGAGGACGATACTGATCCTCCGACCGGCTGAGTTGGTTGCTGCCCACATGCTTTGCAAGCGTAATAAAAGCTTTCGTTTGAGAGCCGAAAGCTGCTGCAGTACGCGTCTCGCAAAAGCACGTAGAGGCGAGACATGGGGTTGTGGCCCTTCTTCATGCCAGAAGAAGACTGACCAGATGGACTGTCGCTTCTCAGCCGCTTCACAATCCAGGATTGGGGCATGCTGCAACAGCTCCAAACATAGATATGTGTTCGATTTCGCTTCGATAGGGTTGGAGGGAGTGTGTTGGTGTGAATTGAGGGATCCAGTCATTGTCAAGGTAAGCCGCAGACACTGAAAACCTAGGCGTGCTATTGAGGTGTAATGATTGTAAATACATCCAGGGAGCGAGATCCGTTTTATAAACAGCGGCATGAGGCCCCCTACCCCCTATCCCCTTCCCCCGTCCTCTCCCTCCATTGCGGCTTGGAACAATGGGACTCGGCATCAAAGCATTTTGGAGCAATCAGTAGGCGGTAATCCGAGGATTTGTCAATCTCATATTGGTCACTGTTGGTGCTGAACAAGCGAAAGGAGGAGGGGACAGATTGGCGGAGTTGAAAGGAGGGCGAAACAGGAATCCCAGAGCATGCTGATCGAGGGCGTCTTAATTAGGCGTAATGCAATACAATGCAATGCAATGCAATACAAAAATAAAAATGAAAAGCCGAAATGTCATACATGGAAATAAATGTGCCATATTAAAGGGTCTTCATCCTCTCTTAAATTCCTGCTAAGTTGCTAACATCAGTTGAAAAAAGGTAAAAGAGCGTTGACCACACATGGTAATGACTCCGCATAGCTCGAGGCACAACTCGGTCTGTCGGCAGGGATCATGTGACCCGATATCATCAGCACCCAGCGATCGGGCATCAATGCAGGAAGGACGAGAAACCCATCGGGGCATTGGAGGCATGGATCTTCCCACCCAATTATGCGTTCCCCGCCTTCATTACATTACATTACATTTTTATGACAAGGTTGCATTGATTTACATTTTATTTCGCTACACTAAAACTACATTACATCGTGTTATGATTGGACGTTCAGAATTATTGCCCCAAAGGCGGGGGCCAATTTTCTCAATAAGTCGTTAGGTCCTCCAGGAAAGAATGCTCTTGGTTGAGTCAAGAGCACATATTGAAAGGCCCAATAGCACTTGCTTAAATAGGGATCCGTGCGCAGTTGCCTGTTCTCAGCTAATGCAAATGAAACACGAGTCGGCCACCACGGGCCAATAATATTAGGCAGGATATTTGATCATGTGAAATATAATCTAATGTAATGCAACGAAATGGAATATAATGTAGTCTATTTAAATTCCGACGAGAGCCCATTCCATCGCATATCCCGACAATCATTTTCTAACACCATTCCTAACTCTACATCAATGGCACATATCGTCTCTTGTGAGCCGCAACTTCCAGTCGCCGCGCATTCCGACGAAGATATCAATACAAACCTTGTCAAGATTAACGAGAAAGTCAAACAGTTGAATGTGGATGGCTTGACGCGAGCGGACCAAGCAGTTTTGAAAAATCGTTTAAGTTTCATTTTTTTAGGGCCGAATGAATGTCCTCGGAGTAATGAAGTGACTACATGGCGGCAGAGTCGAGCACGTCGAACATATAGAGCCATTCAAGATGCGGATAATCATTTGTTCCTCGCGATTATATTGACTATTCCACCAACTGAGTGCGCGAAAACACGCTTCGATAAAACTGTCGATTATTTAGTCAACCTCGAGGACTATAGTCTTTTCCGCTTTAGCTTAAGGACTACAACTAAGAGGCTGTTTGACTCAACTTCAGCAGAACAAGGCTTCGCTGGTAACCCAAATTACCAGGGCTTCATCCAGGCTTTATTTCCTCAGAGTTTGTCATCCACTCATTGCTTAAACAGCTTGATGCTAATCTCTTTCATAGAAGAACGCAGACGTGAGCAAAAAAGTTGTCCCTTCCACATGACGGCGCTGATGACTAGCAGAAATCCAATTCGCGTATTCACTTATTCGACCGAATGATCTTTCTTCCTTCCTCGAAACAGTTCTAGAAGGTATATACACTAGTCAACAATGGAAAATCGAGCGAGAACAAGGTGGGAAAACATCAGGTTGCATAACAATCTTTGTCCCAACAGGCGAGGAGGATGGCTCATGCAACATTGTGGTTGACCAGACAGTGTTGATGGAAGCAATTCACAAATTTCAGTTATCGGACCTCAAGCTCGAGTGAACTTAATCCTGCAGCCTAAGACCTTGCAACTATGCCATGGAGGAATATTGAACGTCTTGGGTTCCTGACTTGTATATCCTTCTTCACCACCTTCAACTCTCACAAACCCAGCATATCCATCTCTGCTTGATACAAATGTGATCTGTTTTGCAACATTCTCTCCCTTGAAAATTCCATCCGCTGGTCTCCAGATATCATAAATTGTCTGGTCAATGTTTCCGTATTAGCCAAAAGACCATCTCTGTAGGAAGAAACTTCTCACTGGAGCTTCAGGATCCATCTTTTCCGTTTCGTCAGACTGTTCCTGGCCTGTCATGGATGTCTTCGGTTATTGGTATTGTAAGAGTTAGAACTAAGGCCATGTTAGCAACTGAGTCACTCAATAATTCAATGCAGGAGGATGACCTTCAATGTACCCTGTCCAAAACCTGTTAACTCGAAATAAGTAGCGATACGGAAATGATCCAGTTGACAAGTGCGAACAGAGCGGACACGCAAACAAAAGCAATATGATCTGACGGTACGAGAGGCATAATTTCGCAAAACGAACTGAAAAAGGATTAACGTTGCATATAAATTCAAATGCAATGGTAAATGATGTTATCCTTGCCTAGGCTTGAAGTCTAAATTTTTTTGGAGGGGGCAGTAAAGCCACCCCGCTCTTGGGTATATCTGCATATTTCCTATCGGTATTTTGCATTACATTGAATTATATTGCATTTCATTACATTACAATTTGACTTCGGGGATCACATTACATTTCACTATACTTCCTTTCACTTCATTTCATGAATGTTACTCCAAAAAAAAGAAAACACACAAAATCACCACTGTAAGAGCTCAATGCGAAATCCACCTTGCCGCACTACGGCAAAGTGGACGCTCCAGAACGTTTAACAATTTCTATGTCTAGATCTTTTGCATATCCTATAATGCGCCAGAGTCTCCTACCTCAACAACTGTGCCGCAGGTGCTTAAGCAGATCACCTCACTACTGCAAGCCGCAATCAATGTCTCTCTTCAATCTTAAAGCCGATGCGTAGCTACCTCTGCACGCCATGTCTCATCAAAGCGGTGCAATGTACCTAGCATAGCCTGCATTGGTATAGACGGCATATCCGGCGTTTGGAAATGCGAGGACACCGATCGACTCGACTTTGTGCGGGTTCCAACCGCATATAAGGGCGCAAGATTCCCTCCGAATCCCAAGGCGGTGGACGTCTTACGAAAATTCAAGCTCTGCAAATACCAATTCCTCATCCCAATTGACAAACACTTACTTGTGTATATATCACTCCAAACGTACCGCGCATAATACCATCTCTTAAGGAAACCACCAAATACTCCAGAATGAACGTATTTAACAGTGGTGGTTCTTTGCCAATCCACACTGCCTCTACTCAATTCTCTATTATGAATGTCTTCTTTCCTGGCTTTACCGGCATCTCTGCATCTATGCAACAGCTTCTGACTGACAACCTGAACAGCTATGCTCACCTGATGTGCATGTGCAGGATGTTCCTCTTTCTGAGTAGATATGCGTACCGCTACCTGACGGAACTGGTGAAGGCCTATTTCAGTTCGTGACTCTCTCCATCGTGATAGCTCTTTCTAACCATTCAAAGCTTCGACCGTTCACGTCCTCTACTACAATGAGGCTTACGACATGCTTATCGCCTGGGTATCCACGCAACCCTTCGCCCATAAGGCCCGCTCCTCTCTTGTCAGCATCGACGGCATGCAAAGAAGAGCATATGCTGATGATCTCTCAAAAGAGTACAAGAAGAAACCGTTGCGCTTTTCGCCTTGGAATGAATCATTCTTCTTTGTGTACAAGAACCATCTGCTCCAGTTCCAGTGCGTAGCAAAAGAGATCAAGAAAGATATCTTCATTTCCTGCATCGGCGGATCTTCGCAAATCCTGAGAGCACTTCTTAGTGATTGCCGAGCCGAGTATTTAAAACTTATCTAGAAAAAGACTACAGTCTTTGAGCATCATGATGGTGAATGAAGGAAAGCGAAGGCAAGAGACATCAGACCAATTTCAACAGTCATCATGAATGAGGACGAGAAAATGACCGTGTTGAAAGATATCGAGGATTTCCTGAACGAGCGGGCTCGGGGCTGGTATGCAAGGCGTGGAATACCCTATCAAAGAAGGTTCCTGCTGTATGGGCCTCCTGGAACCGGGAAGTCCAGCTTCAGCTTATCTGTCGCCGGGCGTTTTGAGCTAGATATCTATGTACTCAATCTTTTGAGCATCGATGACAACCGTCTAAGTAGCTTGTTTGCTCAGCTTCTCTTACATTGTGTCATTCTCTTAGAAGATATCGATGCTGCTAGTACAGCAAGAACGAAAGACAGTGAAACGACGGAAAACACCGGCCAGACCGCGGTAGGCCCTTCACAGAAGAGCAAGTCTCATGGAAATGTATCTCTGTCCGCGCTTCTTAATGCCCTGAATGGCGTGTCTTCGCAGGAAGGTCGATTGCTGATTATGACAACAAATCACATCGAGCGTTTGAATGACGCACTCATCCGCCCTGGCCGCGTGGATCGAAAGGTTTTGTTTCAGCTCGCTGATAAGAAAATGAGTTCTCGTCTTTTTTGTACGGTTTTCAAGCGGTCAGATGAGGATCAGCGCAATACAGGAAAGGAGTTCAATGATGAAACAATTGAGCGGCTTGCAGGTGAGTTTGCCGTCAAGGTTCCGGACCAGGTATTCAGCCCAGCTGAGATCCTGCTATCATTCCTGCTTGAACGCAAGCAATCGCCTACCGACGCAGTGACTGATGTGGAGGATTGAGTTGCTAAAGCCAGCAAGGAAAGAGAAAAGATGAATAATTATGCCAGGAAACGCGCAATTCTCAACCCCACAGACTCTTTTAAGAATATTGTAGAGGGCACCCAGGCGCACAACGCCTGATCCACCACGGAGGTGTGGCCGACCCAATGCGTTCTTACGCCTCAGTTTTATGCTTTTATAATGGAATGTTTCATGTGAATGGTTAATGTAGGAGGCCCTCCGGCGTTTATTTTGACGAGATGTTATTTCGGAGTTAACCTTCTCGGCAGGTGGACTTGGGATTTATCCT
>LGRN01000447.1:0-21311 GCA_001883825.1 Emergomyces pasteurianus Ep9510
AGAGATATATGATGAGTTTAAGAAAGAAATGATAATGTAATGATGATTTGAAGATTGAGCTGAGATATCTTTTTATTGTTTTCTTGACAGTAAAGATTGAGCGGTACAAAAAGAGACTTGACATGAGTGTGAGAAAAAATGAAACGTGATTAGGATTTTCTTGAATATTAAGACAGTGTTTATACAACAAACAACAATCGAAGAGTATTTAAATTAAAGTCAGTTGTAATAACAGATTAGATACTGTCTTTATTTAATTTTAAAGTGATTTGTATCAGAACTGATGAAGATCTGATGAAAAACATGTTTTTCTTCTCACTTAAAGACTTTAAACACATTTTCTGTGATAACTTCTTCAAATCTTGATCAAATCTTTTTAAATTTGAATGATGAGCTGTTCTGATCTATGGCTTTAATCTGAATATCTTTTTGTTTTCGGATTCGAAGAATTAAGCTTGTTCTGGAAAAGTCGGTTTTGTATGTGTTTAACTTAATGTGCTTGGTAGTACTATCATTGTGTTATGTCTGAAACTAGTACTACTTATCACAACAATATGACTAGCTTAAATTTTAGTCCTGGTCTCAGACATGGTCACACGGTCAGTCTAGAAGAGAGTGATTGATTAACATTGTGTTTATTATTAACATTAAGTAAGTATTTTAAGCGCTTAAAGTAGTAGTAGACATGTTTTCATGATTTTTAAGTACATTATAAATGTCATAGTTAAGTAAATTAATGTTATTTATAATATTTCTTTCAAGAACTGTGTATGATTCTTACTTTATGTTATTATTAATTTTTTAATTTATAACAAGATTGTTTTTAAGCTATTGTTAAAGAATGATATATTGTTTTTATAGATTTATTAAGTCTTGTTTTGTCTTAAAAATCTTGATTTTTTTCTTTAATGTTTAAATTTTTGTTTAAATTATGTCTTTTAAATTAAGATTGAGTATATTCTGCTGTAAGAAATTATTTATTATTACTTGTAACATAAAAATGCAGTCTTAAAACACTCTAAGCTCTTGTTTTTAATAATTATTAAAAGTGTTATTGTACAAGAAATGTTTCAAAATCTTAGATTTTGTTTAAAGATTATAATTACTGATTAGTTTAACAAACTGTCTCTTAATTAATTTCAGTGATTAAAAACTATGAGAATGTAGTGTTGAATAGACAATGTAAAGAACTAATAGCAGATAAATGAATATAGATATATGCAAATGATCGTTGAACTAGATATATGTACAATGAGTATGTAGCTAATCACTGTCTTCTTGAATACTCAAGATAACAGAAATTCTATATATATACATCTGTGCGTAGTGTTGTGTACATGACGCTAGTATTAGCGTCATTCTAAGCGATATAAGCGAAAGTTAACCGAATGTTAAACACATGGCATGACAATAAAAAACATTTATAACTTTATCTCTACACTCTTAAGCTCAGAAGAAGAAAAGAATTAATATAACAGACTATGTTCATGTTAATAAATTATTCTGTTTATAAAAGCTTTATAATTTCTTGCTTCAACTTATACAATGCAGTTAATCAGAATTTAACAGTCTTGAACTGTTAAATGATTTTAATTAATCAGAGCTTATAAAAGCTCTATAACTTTCTTAGCTTTGATTCGTACACTGAGCTCTTAGCCAGCCATTCTTCCGCTCTGCTTCATTTATAAAAGAACCTTGTGCGAGCACTGTTACCTGTTTCTTCTCTCTTCTTTTTCTTCTCTTAACGTTTTCTACTTTGTATATTAAGACCTATATCGTATGCCGAGCTATTCGGCGTAGGCCCCTTACACATATATATATATAATAATGGGACCGCAAAACCTTTTGTGACCAAGAATATTCTGGTCCTAGTTCTATATTTATTTTGTTAGTCCCAATCCCTTTTTTTGGAAAATTTCTAGTCCCAGGTCCTGTTTTTTCATAAAACTCTAGTCCCAAGTCCCTTTTTTCAGAAAATTTCTAGTCCCATTAATCTATATGAGACCGCAATAGGACCGCAACGGGACCAAACGCACCGCACTTTTGCGGTGCCAAGAACTGACGGAATTTTCGAATACGCTAAATGCTTTGACAGGCCTGAGGTTTCTCTTCCCCACCTCCATCTGCCCGCAAGGCTACAATTACCTAGTGCAACTTTTCTGCTTATTGGCTAAATGTGCAAAATCTCCCTATTTCAAGGCCGATACGAACATTGGCGCCAATATTGTCCTCGCGGCCAGTACGGAGTAATCTCTTGTGGATTCTGCTATGCAAGTTAGTTATCCAGTTAGTTACCCCTTTGTCACGCTGATGTTATCAGAGGTGAAGCACTACAAAGCTCTATTGAACCAGTGAAAATGAGTTGAACTCTCTCCACATTTACTCTACTGCGTTAAACCCTGATTGAAAGGGAGGCAGTGATTCTGGGCAAGTGAACCATATGCAAACTACTTCGTAAGCACATTTGTAGTTAATTTAAATAACGGCGACTGAACCGAGCCTCCAGTTCAGATACTACGGCATTATTTAATAAACTTCTTCTCCTGATTCAACGACTAGCTCAGGAACTTCTAGCATACATTTCAATTAATAAGACATCAGAATCTCATTAAATAAATACAAAATGGCTACTTCAAACACCCAAAAGGCGCTCCTTGCAGGCCCTAACTGCGAACCTCTTCTAACAACTGAGTACCCCATCCCATCATTACCTGCCGACCATATCCTTGTGAAGACCGCCTATGTCGCCCTCAACCCCACAGACTGGCAGAAAATGGTTAGGAATGACACCATACCTGGCGCACTGGCTGGCTGCGATTTCTCTGGCACAGTTGAAGAGATTGGGCCCAATGTCGCCAAGAAATTCATCAAGGGAGAGAAGGTGATGGGCTTCAATCATGGCTTTGATAGAGTGAGGCCGACTGCTGGTGCATTTGCAGAATATGAAATTACTAAGGGGGATCTGCTGTTACGAGTGCCAAAGTCATTACCCATGGACCAAGCTGCATCAATGCCCCTGGGGCTGTATACAGTGAACCAAGGGTTATATCAAGGGATTTTGAAATTGGCATTGCCAAATGAGCCAATCAAGGGTGCAGTTCCAATCCTCATTTATGGAGGTAGTTCAGCAACAGGGGCATTGGCAATTTAATTTGCAAAGAGGTATGTTGAGCACTCTTCTCTCGTGACGTCCACTGGCTAATGATCTATAACGCAACTTAATGATATTACCATAGATCTGGATACACAGTTCTGGTAACTTGCTCACTCAACAACTTCTCTTATGTAAAAGAACTTGGTGCAGATGCAGCCTTTGACTACCATGACAAGGATCTTGGCAAAAAGATTCGTGAACACACGAATAACAGCCTTCGTCTTGTCTATGACACCATTGCCACTCCCAAAACCGCCACCATATGTGGTGAGGCACTCTCTTCCAAACCAGGTGGTAAATACATGGCAACGGAGTTCATGCAGCTGGAGCCGAAGGATATTGAGAGTGATTGCATGATAGCGTATAGTGTGATGAATGAAGACTTTATATTGGATGGAGAGCTCTTTTCCGCCAAACAGGAGGACTTTGAGTTTGCAAAGCACTTTGGAGGCATTGCAGAGAAGCTGATTATGGAAGGAAAGGTGAAAGCACATCGCGTGCTGACAAGTGAGAAGGGTGGATTTGAAGGAATACCTGACGGATGGGCCATGATGAGAGAGAATAAAGTTAGCGGACAGAAGTTGGTGTATAAGGTGTGAATTCTAGATAAGATGTGAAAGGGGGCTCATCCTCATGTACTTTTTCAGAACTCAGATAATGAGGGTTGATGTTTTGCAGTAAGTTATGAACTTACAAAAGATTAGTATCTAGCAAAGGGCTTCTTGGCTTCTCAGAAGCCTGCTGAATCGTGCACCTAAGGAGCCTTCAAGAGTACTGGTTAATGAATGAGGCTCTCATTGAATTTGAAATTGCACTTTCTCGGCACTCATTCCCCTGGGGTGAAGGCGGCCGAAAAGGGGTGCCATGGTGGTGTAGTCTGTAGGAGTTTCCAAATTTCGGCCGGAAAAACCTTCGGCCTGGGTTCAAACCCTGTCGATAAAATACATGCAGACTAGTACTATCTCATCATCCTTCTCTACTCCGTACAAGATGTGAGGGCAATGAATGAGAGTGTGGTGCTGTTGATGAATCGTTGAATAGTGTTGTTGAGTTCACTCAGTTTTGGAATGTTCCAACTTTCTTTGTAACGAGCTCAGATTTGCAACACCCACTTTTTTAACTTGCTACTCCGTACGGAGTACTGCAGCGTGAGATTTAGTTATACACTAGTAAGAATATTTCAGTTTAAATTTTTAATATGAAATAAAATTTTTCACAGATACCTCTAGTTCAGCTTGAAAATGTTTGCTATACACGGAGTATCTCATGCTCTCCTTACTCCGTAGTTCAGTTCACAAATTCAACAACACAAGTCGATAACAGGCTGACAACTATGGCTGATGGTCAGGTTATTATTATTTTTCATTTTTATCTCTAGAAACTCTACCCCGGATGTGAGTACCGCCATCAGCAAAACACACAGTTGCCGTGCATAAGCACCCTCTCTTTCCTGGAGATCGGAGTGTCATTAATCCTCCGCTGCGCCTCATGACTGTTCAACGCAATCATGAGGGCTAGATTGCGAGGACTATACCCATAAGGCGCCGTTTTTGATCATGTCTTCGTATCATGAACTTCCAGGCACCTCCACAAGAGTTGCCATGTTGAATTGTTGTCTCCGTTTCCCGACACGGAATCCCGTTTCCGTGTCTTGGCATACACTGTACTCCGTATATCCTTTTGGATGAACCTGATTCCAGGGGGCTGGCGCGCCGTCAACTGTTTTGATACCGTCAATGATTGACAAAGTCTTTTGTTTTTGATATGTATATTCTGCTCAGCCTCAAATCCCAATGTAGACACGCGTACGTCCAGGAGGAATTCCATCTCTCGGAAACTTGGGTGGCGTGGGGGACTTTCTATATGATAAAAGTACTCTCCATGCATCCATCCGAGATAAAAGGTGACATGCACTAATTCTATATTTTTCCCCTTTTCCTTTTCGCGCTCTGCTATTTGGTTTAACGTTCACCTCACCGTATGCTCTAATTTGATAGTTTGTCAAAGTCCGACCTCCATGGCTCATATTTGGCGTCAAATTTGGACCTTAACTCACAAAAATCTGATTATCACCCTCTACAGACATTGGCTGTCCACTCCCTTGCGGGCACTTTTCTTCCCACTTCTTTTTGTTATTTTCCTGTATAAAACCACCTCCCCCGAACCCCCCGGCAAGTAAATTTGCTGACTCAAAGCAGGTCCTACTCCCGGAATCTTTTCTTTCCATCATCACAATTTGGTATTGGAGAACCGCGACCGGTTCGAACTCTGTTCCACGCAACGGACGGAGCATCGGGAGGACGCAACCGGATCGTCTTTGTCAACAGCGGATTCTCAGGGGGTGAGATTGATCTGGTCATTACAAATGTGACTGCGCCTTTGCGAGGTTCAAATATCCTGGTCAAAACATTTCAAACCGAGAATGAGCTTCGCACAGAGTGTCACAGCTCCTTCAGGGGATCTTCTCGGTGTATGTGCGCTGCTGTATTCTACGCTTCTCCTTCCGAAGGCAGTGGTGGTCGATGGAACTATTCCATTCGAGCGGACGGGATACTTGGGACTAAGGTCAACACAAAGGCCGGTGACAACGACGCACAAATATATACCTTGCCGCTGCAACACTCCATCGACTCTGCAATCAGTCGTCTTGGAACGCTTAAACCCATCAATGGCGGCGCGTCAAAAACGATATTCGAATATCCTTTCACTGCCAGGACACATGAGCAACAACAGGACGACATTCACTCCAAGTATATGAACAACGTCGTCAATATTTTGGCTGTTGCATTTTATATTTCTATGGTCGGCGTCGTGTATCAAACGACTGGCCTCATCGCCACTGAAAGAGAAACCGGTATGGCCGACCTCCTAGATACGATGATGCCTAACCAAACATCTTGGCAAAGGCAAATGATAAGACTAACATCCTACCATCTGGCTTTTGTCATTATTTATGGTCCTGGCTGGGTTGGTATGGGTGCGATTCTGGGAGCCATGGCTTTTCGCGAAACCTCAGTTATAATTCCAATCGTATTTAATATGCTCTCCGGGCTCTCGCTTACTTCCTTTGCAGTATTTGCTGGAGGTTTTTTTAGAAAAGCGCAGTTGAGTGGCATACTAGCTGTAATTGTCAGCTTTGCCCTCGCAATTCTAGCCCAGCTTTCAGGAAAGGTCGCTACATGGGTTATGGCGGTGCTCTCCTTTCTATTTCCTCCGATGAACTACGTCTATTTCATCATAACAGTTGCCAGATGGGAAAGCCAAACTAACGCCGCCAACTTGCTACGTCCAGCTCCAAACATCTCGTCCGCTTTGCCAGCCATTGTATTTTGGATATTTGCAATACTCCAGGCGGTTATTTATCCATTTTTGGGGGCGATCGTTGAAAGAGGTCTTTACGGCATCCCCTGCACTTCCAGGAAAACGAAAATCTCCAACTCCCCTGTCGCCGTCCACTTGAGCAGGATGAGCAAGGCATATCGACGGTCGTTCCTGAGAAGAGCGATATCGTTTATGACTAGAAAACATATCACTACAGTCTGGGCGGTAGAAGACCTATCTCTTCAGGCATATCGAGGGGAAATCATGGTGCTTCTGGGAGCGAATGGAAGTGGCAAGTCTACAACACTTGATGCTATTGCGGGGATACATCCTGTTTCTTCAGGAGAGATTGTGATAGACTACCCGAACAGTCAAGGGACGCTAGGGTACTGCCCGCAAAAAAATATTCTATGGGACGACTTGACGGTTGCCGAACATGTAAAGGTTTTTGACAGCATCAAAAGTGTTGGCCCAAGGTCATCGGCGGACAATCTCAGGAACCTAATCAAAGATTGCGATTTGGCCAAGAAGGATTCTACATACTCAAAACATCTCTCTGGAGGACAAAAGCGCAAACTACAGATGGCAATGATGTTTGCCGGCCGCTCCACTGTCTGTTGCGTGGACGAAGTTTCCTCGGGAGTTGATCCATTATCCCGCCGTAAATTATGGGATATCCTTCTAGCAGAACGGGGCAGACGCTCGATAATTTTGACAACCCATTTCCTAGATGAGGCTGATTTGCTTGCGGACCGGATTGCCATCTTGGCTCATGGATCACTGAAAGCGGAAGGGACGTGTGTGGAGTTGAAACAAAGACTAGGGACAGGATATCGTGTTCATTTATATAACATGCCTGGGGTGATCAAACCACCTCTCTACGGAGATGTGCTTCATGCAAATCATGAGAAAGGTACAGTGTATTACCCCGGGACGTCCGCAGACACTCTGGTGTTCCTTAAAAGGTTACAGGAAGACGGTTTGAAAGAATATCAAGTCAGTGGGCCAACGATAGAAGATGCATTCCTCAAGGTTGCTGATGAAGCAAACTCAGATCATGCAAGTTTCGATCATGGGTCTGATACTCGCAGTCTTTTGGCCAAGCCAGCGGCAGCCTTGGTTTCTATGGAACAAGGCAGATCGTCCACCTACCTGGAATTGCTCAGTGGCAGGAGAACAAGCATGCTTAAACAATTCACTATTCTTTTCTCGAAAAGATTCACGATCCTTCTACGGAACATTGCTCCATCTATAGCCGCTCTTGCCATTCCCATCGTCACTGCTGGTTGCGCTTCGATTTTCTTAAGAAATGTCGAATCCGTGGATTGTAATCCTGCACTGGGAGGGGCGGCTTCTGGTTTGGAATCTTCTGCACAAAGTTTTCGTTTGATAGCTGGCCCAATGTCCCAGCTTTCTGAAATCGCTCTTCAAAAAATTTCCGAAGCTCCTCCAGGGTCTGTAACCTATGTGGAGAATTTATCTCAGTTTGATTATGAAGTTCAGCGTCAATTCGCAAATCTGACTCCTGGCGGGTTCTTTCTTGGGGAAAAGCCTGTCTTCGCTTGGCGGGCGGATTTGCCGATAGTGCCAGGAATTATACTCCAAAACGTTATGAATAGTATGCTTCTAAATACCACCATTATCACCGACTACAAGCCGCTCGATATCCCTTTTGTAGCAGATATTGGAAATTTGCTGATCTTTGTCACATTATTCGGACTTTCAATGGCGGTATACCCAGCTTTTCTATCTCTCTATCCAACCGCTGAAAGATTACGTGCTGTCCGAAGCATGCATTATAGCAATGGCGTCCGTACCTTGCCATTATGGTTGGCTTATCTAGTTTTCGACTTTTTAATCACACTGACCATTGCCTCCGTCACCGTTGCGATTTTTTCATCGGTCAGACTTATATGGTACCACATGGAATACCTGTTTTTGACTTTCCTTCTATATGGTGCCGCCTCGACGCTATTTTCCTACGTTATTTCCTTATTCTCTCCATCTCAGCTAGCGGCATTTGCTGTCACCGCAGCCATACAGGCGGGGATGGATCTCGTATATTTTGTTGTCTTCATAGTCACATTGACCTATGTTGATGCCTCACAGCAGAACTCGGTGTTGAGCATCGCGTACTACAGCCTTGGGGTAACGTCGCCGGTGCACAGCTTCTCAAGAGCACTCTACCTTTCATTGAACGTTTTTGGAGCAACCTGTC
Source organism: Emergomyces pasteurianus Ep9510 (assembly GCA_001883825.1). NCBI lineage: Eukaryota > Fungi > Ascomycota > Eurotiomycetes > Onygenales > Ajellomycetaceae > Emergomyces > Emergomyces pasteurianus. Next base: position 8,694 of record LGRN01000447.1, read on the forward strand.
GAGGTCGCGAAATCGCAGCATATCCCGGTGCGATGGACGTCTTTGGAGGGCCAATTTTGTATCTTTTTATTCAATCGTTTATTCTATTTGGAATACTGCTGTGGAAGGATGCTGGACCTTCATTGCAGTTCTGGGGCAGGACGAAATCAGGAACAGATGTTGAGGACAGAGACACGATTGAACTGGAGACGACTGCCGGATTTGCGAGGATCTCCACATCCAGTGACGACGGTCTTCAGGTCCTTCGATTGAGGAAGAAGTTCAAACAGCATTTAGCAGTTAATGATATCACTTTCGGAGTCCCGCGTGGTCAATGTTTTGCCCTCATCGGACCCAATGGGGCAGGTAAGTCTACCTGTATTTCAATGATCCGCGGAGACACTCAGCCAAGCAGCCGCCAGAGCCAGATATTTATTGATGGTGTCTCAGCCCTAAAACATCGCGCACTAGCGCGTTCTAGGCTTGGAGTCTGTCCTCAAATCGATCCTCTGGACCCAATGACGGTTGCTGAGCACCTTCGATTCTACGCCGAAGTCCGTGGTATCAGTAACCCGCGGCACAATTTTAAGGCAATCATTAAAAGTGTTGGCTTGGAAGAATGCGCTGATCGGATTGCGACGACTCTCTCTGGGGGCAACAAGAGGAAACTCTCACTTGGTATTGCACTAATGGGCAACCCCAGTGTACTACTTTTAGATGAACCATCATCAGGAATGGACGCTGTCAGCAAGCGGAAAATGTGGCGGACTCTCTCATCAGTTACTCCCGGCCGGTCGCTTGTGTTAACCACACATTCAATGGAGGAAGCAGATGTGTTGGCTAGTCGCGCAGGGATAATTGCAGGGAAAATGTTGGCTCTGGGAACCACCGACGCGCTCAGACAGAGGTATGGGAATGGGTACTCCATCCACTTGGTGCACAGCCAAGCGCCACATACGAGACCAGTAGATATGAAGAAAATGGAGGAGTGGATACGGCAACAATTCCCCGAAGCAGAAATGGAGAAAGGCATGTATTACGGACAAGTTCGGTTTGGGATTCCTACCAGCGGGTATGGCCAGGGGCGGTCTTTAGTAGAGATTTTCGAGACACTTGAACGGGGAAAAGACAGGTTAGGGGTGCCATATTACAGTGTTAGTAGGTCAACATTAGACCAAGTTTTCTTGTCCGTTGTTGGGAGGCACCATTTTGAAGAGGAGAACAGGGGGTGATGGGGACAAGATGGCTAAGCTGTTCTTCATTGTATTATCTTTAAATTTCCTAGGGGGAAGAAGAAGTCTAATATCTACATGAAATGTTTAGTTTCGGTGCTTAGGTAACTTTACATAGAATAGTTATAATTATCCCATCTCTAAGTAACGGCAATAAAGCAGTCATAGTTGGATTTGCTAATATTTACAAAAATGAAAATAACATGGCCTACGTTCAGTATGAGTATCTATGCCCAAAAATCAAACAAGCTAGACTATTGGGGAAACAGACACGGAATTTTACCACTGCTGGTCATGGGTGTGTTAAGCCTCCAGCAACGTCAGCTTCAACTCAGCCACCTGTGTGTCTAACTACCCTTGAACTAACTGTCCAGCCGCACTAGACGGGAGCCCGGTGCGTCGACAGTGATAGTTCATATATGAAGCTGCGTATCCATGCAACCTGCTACAGATGCTGTGTATAACACTTGCGCTCGTGAAAACATACGGAATCGGAAGCTGAATCTGCAATTATGAATGGTCTGAAGACTTTGAAGGCGTGCGGGGTCTGTGCCAGCGCCAAAGTAAGGTGTGAGATCGAAAAAGGTGATCGAAAATGCAGGCGGTACGTGGTTCTTGCGGACTCTCAGTTTCCTGCCCATCTATGCTACATATAAATGTAATGGTTATGCTTGATTTATTCGAGACTAATTTTGTATGCAAAACCGCACCGTCAAAGATGCTTTCGGCTCAAGAAAGAATGTACTCTCCAACCTCGGGGAAGTCATAGTCGCACCGGACGCACAACAGCAAGGTGGGTGGGTATTAATGAACCACGGATAATGTATATGTAATTTTTTTTAATATTCGGTTTGCATACTGATCACATATGGAGGATAGATCTGTTTCTGACCGCACGGAATCTTTGACAGCAGCAGATTCTCTTCCACCCTCACCCGCATCCGCTCTTTCATCAGCTCATGCTCCCACTTTGTCTTCTGGCCCGAATATTTCCGTCGAACATTCCGCTCTTTTAGCATTTAAACAACTTATCCCGCCAGACTCACGGGAAGCCAGTGAATTACTAACTTTTTTCTGTTCAGAAATGGCTCCTATGTACCCCTTCACCCGACTTCCATGGGGCATTACCCCGCAAGAATTACTGCTCGAGAAGCCTTTGTTATACATGGTCATTTTGGGTGTTGCCTACCAGAGTGATACCCAGAAACAACAGATTCTCGCCAAGATGTTTCGTGAAGAGATCAGCCACTCCATTCTGATTTGTGGGGAAATGAGTTTAGGGATATTGCAAGCTTTGTTAGTTTATTCGGCATGGTGAGATTTGTAACACTTCCAGAGCTGTGTGTGTATGGGGCATGAAAAGTCAGCATTAACCTCCGAACTTCATATTTAGGAATCATGTTCATATGAAACTTGAGGCTCGACTGTCCAACCTCCTCCCCTTGGCCATGGTCATGGCAGCAGACCTCGAGATAAGTAGGGAACCTCATACACGGTCAAAAACTTCGCCGGGTGCTCTAAGAGAAGTGGCACGGGCACTCGGGGCCCCAAATTCAAGAACTTTGGAGGAACGTCGTGCATTCCTGGGGGTATTCTGGCTGAGTTCAGTGTCGGTCAAATTAAGGATCCCATTTTCGCAAAAACCAAAAATGGCTGATAATATCATAAAATTAGAACGAAGGCGTGCGCGAAAGAAATCGACGGAATGAGATTTAGCAAATATGCCGACCAATGCTGTCATATTTTGCAAGAGGCCATGGAGTACCCAACCGATTCGTACCTGGTGCATTTAGTCCGCATTCAACAAATAGCGGATAGGATTGGTGCAACAGTATACAGCGAGAATCTCATGGGCTCATTCGCGGTAAATGAGTCAGCAGCAACGCCCCTGGCTATCTCATCTTTGGAAAAGGAAGTCCAAGTAATGGGCGATAAAATAAGCGAAATGCAACATCTCGTGATCCCGCCGGCATGTGAGTTCCCAGATGCTCTAGTGCTAAGACATGCCCGCCTGGCTGACAAGGGAGGAAAAAAGCGATGTTGATGATATCTTACCACACGGTGCAAGCCTACCTTTATAAAATTGCCTTGGACGATCGGCTATTTTCACCTTCATCAGCAACGACCTCAGGATTCCTATGGACAAGCAGCACAGGTGTGCTACCGTCTAACACGACTTCCACAGTCCGCCGTACCGACCTGCTGGTCTCGTGCCTCTTCGCTATAAAATCCCTAGCGGACCACTTCTTGGCGCTGACTGACGCGGTAATATTTTCGCTGCCGTACCCGACCTGGCTGCAGCTGGGGCACTGCATCCTCATCCTGACGCGTGTGATGGAGGTCCGGCATAACACATGGGATTTGAGTTACGTGTCCCACCTGTTGGATTTTCGAGAAGTACTGAACAGGTTGGCACGGCGGTTGGATAAAGTTATTAGGCGGGGAAGGGAGGCCAGGCCAGCACGACATTTACCAGTAATCTTTGAGGGGGTGGTAGAGAGGCTGGGGGAGATTGGGAAGGTGATTGGGGAAGGGCTACATGCTGTGGGGAGTGGGAATAACCGAAATGACGATGCTCATAACGCCATTTGCAATAGCTATGGGGATGGAAATGAGGGCTGGATTGGAGCTGGAGCAGTGAGGGATGGTACAGTAATTTGTGGAGACGAGACTTCGCTGATGTTTGATGACGAGATAACGCAGGCCATGTGTGAATTTTTCGGGGTTGGGGTGTAAGTGTTCTGTTTTGACGCAGCGGGTGGAGCAGCCTTATTCTTATTGTCTATTAATATTATGTGAATCAATTAATTCTTGAAGCAAGGAGAATTTAGACCGCAGTCAAGTCCGAGTAAAACTACCTCAGAACTTGTGAAACTAATGATTATCGCCACACGTGGGATGGCTAAGACATACGGAGTACGCACATTGTCAAATGCCACACTAATTGCCACACGAAGAACGCCGATGAGATCTCTATTAAATACGCCCTCATCTTCGCTGACTTTTCAATATTCATCTTAAACATTGATTTTTTCTTTTATTTTGTCTGAATCAGAAATTTTCAGCTGATAATGTCATGATAGTATTAATATAGCATGTAAATCCCTCATATTATTGATGAATAACTGTTGGGAAATCTATGTGGGATTCACGGGTATAAATAGCCATGAAAAACCCGTAGATATTTAGAGAGCTCAGAGCTCATAGATCATACAATATTACACTATCTCTCTATTCCTCCTTATATTATACTAGCTCCACTCTTCGTTCCATTCTCCTCGTCTCACAGAACTTGACTCGGAAAACCCGGGAGTAGGGCTAATAACGTAATTCCCGACCGGACCGGCCACCCGACCAGACCGGCCGCCACCAAAAAAATCAGAGTTGGCAGTTACAAAAACACAATTATCTAATTAAATTAAACTAATTAAACCTCAGAGTAGAGCAGCTTGTACATAGGGATTTATACTTACACCCCCATAATTGATAGTTACACCCCCGCTAAATTTAATTAAGTTAGCCTGGTAATTGATTTTTCATTAATTAATATGTAAAAAATTGGGATTATTATGTGCACGCTATCAACATGTAAAAAAAGTAGTAATTAAAATATCAACATTTCACTGCGGAACCTGCTTCTTTCTGTGTTAAATCTACAATCTCTATGCCTTTTAAATTAATCGTCATCTGTTCAAGAATCTCACTCATTTTTATTCTTTTGCAGATTCTTTAAAACTGTCTGTTCTGTCTGTTGAGTATTACAAGATGATAGTGTTAAAATGAAAAAGCTTCTATTATCAGTCAGAGCAGGAATTTCTTTAAAAAATTATCTGTAAACATCTCTTAAACTTAGCTCATAAGATGATTCTATTCTGTGATCTCTGTTGTTGACACTGACAGTAGAAAAACAAGATTGTTTGTCTTCTAGAGCAGATAATGTCAGAGGCATCCATCCCGGCCCGATGTTCTTCCATTCTTCTAGGGCTATATAGCTCACAGCAACGCACACATATATAGAGAATCAAGTCAATATTATACTCTCACAGGTTATGTTGCTCTCTTTTCTTCTGCTACATAACAGTTAACAGTTAATTGAACACATTTTAATTCTATTATTCTTGCTTCTGTTTGCAGTCAACAAAATGGTGTCTTTTATCCGCTTCAAAGCTCAATCTAAAGCTTGCAGCAATGTTGAGTTATTTAATAAAACAACTTCTTCATCTACTGCTGTTCATGATTAAGTGAATCTGTTAGATGACTTTAAAGAAGAATCTTTTACACTCATGCAAGGCCCTGTGATAGAGACTGCAGAAGGGATTGAGTCTACTACTACTATCTTTTAAATCAATGTTTAAAACACTATTAATACACTGAATAAGCTACAATTGAAGCTTAAAATCACTTGTATGAAACATGAGAAGACTGAAATTGAACAAGATAATCTTTGTATGTGTCTTGAACTTGTGAAAATGCAATCAGACAATTAATTTCTAGATTCTTTTATCTTTTATGTTCTTTATGATCAAGCTTTTAAGTACAATTTAAATAGTCTCATTGATAAAAAGATAACTATCTTCCTCCGCACAGCTAAATCAGTGCTTAAGTCACTATCTTCTAGTGATTCTAGCAATTATTTAATCTGAAGAGAATTCATTCTCTCTCGCGTTGAGACCATGAAATGTCATCTTATCTTAAAGAATTTTAAAGAAGATTCTTCTTTTAATGATGAAGAAACAATCTTTTAAATAAAGCAGAACAAGTGATTATACTTTTATATATAAAATTTCTTCATCTTGCAAGCTCTTGTCTATGTAAAGAAGCTTATTAAATGATCAGCCTATCTTCTCTAATGTCATATTAAAATCAAATTTCACAGATCTCTGAAGAAGGAACATTGAGATCTCTTTCATTAAATCTGCTACATTTCTTACATAAATGATTAAGATTTTATTAAGAAACTCTAGGATTTATGTACTAAGCTTTCTAAAATTGATTTTGCTATGCTAGATTAGCAGATTCTTGATATTATATATAAAGAACTCTCAGATGCCAATCTCTGTGAATTTATTTAAACAAAAATAGAGATTAAACACATGTTTAAAGTGATTACAGTTACTTTAAATATTAACACTTTTCTTGATAAGATCTCTACTCGTTTATCTACAGAAATCAATCAACCCAAGCCATCTAATCCCTTCGAGCCCAAACTCAATAAATCATCTACTCGCCAGCAGAGCCGTGGTCGCCGCCGTCACCGCAGCCAATCTAATAATACTACTATTACTACTACTACTACCGAACGTTGCACCTATTGCCGCCGCCTCTCTCATGAGGAATCAACCTGTCACTACAAACATCTAAATATGCGTAGTGAAGCATGGCAGTGTGATAATCATCATCTCATTGAGCATTTCAAAGCTCAACATGAAAAACACACCAAAAGTTCGCCTGCTTATCCCAAGAGTAATCAGGATAGTACTGTTCTATATGCCAGTACTGCTATTCCTATGAAGGAACACCCTTTCCAACTAGCCTACTGAACCGAGAACAGAATGCCATATAAAATGTATAATAGATTAGATAGATTTTCCGGCGTTTGCTTTGTGAGAGCCATACAGCCGGAGAGGTGGCAGAGGCATCCATCCCGGCCCGATGTTCTTCCATTCTTCTAGGGCTATATAGCTCACGGCAACGCACACATATATAGAGAATCAAGCCAATATTATACTCCCACAGATAAAGCAGTAGAATAAGAAGATGCAGTGCTCTTACTTTTAATCATAAAGTCTGAAGATGTTTTATATATCATATGCTGATCATTCTGCAGTGTCACTGTTACACTTATTACTCACCTGAGATTGTTAAGTCTGCTCTCATTTCATTCTTAAAAAGCTCTTAATTTATTCAGTTTAAACTGTGTCATGACAAGTGAATTCTGCTTCATAACCTTGTTGATTTTACACTTTATTTGTTAGCCTCTGTTCTTTTAATGAAAGAGATAGATTTACTAAGCTCTGTGAATAGAGAATGTTATCATTGTCTGTCTGTAAGATCTGCATACTCTGTTCTTGATTATAATGTTAGTGTAGATGAACTGTATGTAGTTTAATGAGCATAACATTTGACACTATTCACTCTCTACTTCTAGTTCTATTATCTTAAGAATTCTTATGCAATTGACTTTAAAGATAGTGCTTGCAGAGTAGTTCTTAGAATGTTAAATATAAGTAATCAGAGAGACCGATTGATGATATTATAGTATAAAGTATATAAGTTTAACATCTGCATGCACATAATAATCTTAGTTTTTTATGTATTAATTAATGAAAAATCAATTACCGATCTAAACTCATTACAATTTAGCAGAGGTGTAACTATCAATTATGAGGGTGTAAGTATAAATTTCTCTTGTACATGTATGACCCTGAATATGGCAATTACTACATGTAGAGAGGCTTGTAAACATGGTTGAAAAGAAATTGACTTTGTGTTGTAAATAAAGTTCAACAGAGCTTCAATGAACTTATTTATAGAAGATTTGATTAAGCCCCGAGTTTTTGAAGCAACAAGCGTGTTGAGTGTGTGGCAGCGCGGTGAGCGGCTCGGAAGCGGGCGGTCGGCCCGGCGAGCACATTTCTTTTGAAACTTTTCTATGTCCCGGGGTGTTACAACGGTGGCGATGTGGAATCCTGTCTCTCGTTAAGCGTTAAGCGCCTTTTCTTTTCTCTAAGAGCGGCGGTGGCTGCTCCGTGGTATGCCGAAGATGCTAAAACGCTGACGATGTATGAGCTTACTTGAGGGTTTTTTAATCCAGTAACAAGCTTAGCGCGTTGCATGGATTTTTCCTTTCTTGTAAATTAAATCAACGCCCCACATATTCTTGTAATAAAGTGAAGTGGTGTAGGAATAATAATAACAATAATAAGCCCTGAGTTTCTTTCTTTGTAAAACTTCTTATCTACTCGTGCCTTCGCTTGGCGGCTCCCACCACCTGTCGGTTGTGGGTGCGCCACAGCTCAATGAAAATAACAGCTCAATGAAAAAAAAATCAAACTGATAAAATAAAAGAATTTATTAATTAACATTTAAACTATTTATTCATAAAAAAAAGGTCTGAATCTAATACTTGAGTGATATCTCTATTCTCATTTAAAATCTCTTAAGTTTCTATGCCTGTTGTAGTTGATTTTTGTCTTTCTGTGTAAAGCTATTTACTAAGTATTAATCATGTTTCATTTATTTCTACTACTTTACACTACTCTATATTCATCAATGAAAAAATCAAGTATACAAGCATAAAAACTTAAAAGATTTTAAATAAGAATAGAGATATCACTTAAGTATCAGGTTTAGAATTTTTTTATAAATAAATAGTTTACATGTTGATTAATAAATTCTTTTATTTTATTAGATTGATTTTTTTCTCATTAAGCTGTTATTTTCATTGAGCTGTAGTGTATTTACAATTAACAGATAGTGAAAGCCATCAAGCAAAGGCACGATATTAATTTTGTATATTTTTGCTTCTCTTACTTATTTGCAGCATATTCTCATATTAATGCTTTAATATTACTGTCTTGTTCATTGCATATTTACAAGTCTTGGTAATTTAATTAATTTAAGGTGACATAGCAAACTTTTATTTAAAAAAGTTCTTGATTTTTAATAACTCTTTGGTTAATTGTTGTACAGAAGTAGAAATTTGTTAAAGCTGGAAAAACAAAAGATTACTTTCTTAACTTTTAGAAAAAATATAAGTCTTTAACTAAAATTACTAAATATTTAGCTTTTAAAGAACCTCTTTGTAAGAGAATGATTTAATATTAGTAGCATACTTCTTTAGTAAATCAAGCGTTTTACCTCTTACATGTATTGCTATATAATGTTATATTATGTGGGTTCCGAGCGGTGCCGCTTCGGTGATTGAGCAGAATATTGTAACATGAGGTGATCAATGTTTTACTATTAAGAAAGTAACAGCATACCACTAATAGTTTTTAATTAATAGTAATTTTCAAAGAGTTTTAATAAAATATACTGTCTTGGCACTGTGAATCTCGGGTGCTTCGAAACTATAAAATTTGTATGTGTGTATGACCTTGCTTGCTCTCTGATACAAGATAAAGTAGAAAGGTTTTTATATACGAACATGACCACTTTCAAGCATTAGAAAAGAAAAGAAAGCGAGTGCAATCAGCATAATAATAAGCGAAAAACGTGTAAATATCTTTCTATACTGGTAGGTTTGTTAGGTATTCTCCGCTTGCTTTATTTTACATGACTTATACACATATTCATATTAGTTCTAGTCAGCGATCATAGCAGTAACAATGTTAAATTTCTATCACAAGGTTCTGTTTTAATCCTGAAATCAAACCAGAATGTGAACAAACAGAACCAAGTTTAAAGCCACAAAACTAAGCAAATATGTATCTTTTACATAATTAGTTAATTTATTAGTTTTAGTACTTCATGAACTATATTTATTATAGTAAGTTTCAACAGTGCCGGCAGCGCCGGCAACAACAGCAATATCTAGCTTATAGCTTTTAAGTTTATATATTAATCATTGATATTATCTTTTATTATAATGTCACAATCTTAGAAAAAAATTGTATAATCTCAGTTAAGAATTAAGTTAATATAATTTAATTAGTTTTAATTGTTTAGCATTACTTTTTGAGTTTTACTGGTTAAGAATATAGCAAAAGTAAAATAAACAAGATTAATTAATAAAGATTTATATTACAAAAAAATTTTAATTTTTTATTTATTATAGTATTTCATAAAAAAACATTTTATATAGTTTTAAATACTTTATATTTCTACTATTTGTAATTTTTTTACACAGCTTTTAGCATTCTTGCAGCATTACTTGTACAATAATCTGTATTTAGCTATTACAGATTTGTAAAAATGTTAATAAATATTTAAATATACAAAATATTTATTTTTAAAATTGTATTAAAGCTATTAAAGCTATATATTTTATTTATTATACTAATGCAATTTTTACTTTGTAATTTATATTTACTTTTATATACTTATAATAATTACTAAATAAAAAAGTTAATTTATTATTAAGTTTAAATACTTTCTTTTAAGTTATAATAAACAGATATGATTTTATATTATTATAAATAATATTTTAAAAGTGGCAAAAATGTTTTTAATATAAAAGCAATTCAAAGTTCAGTTAAACATTATATTTATAAAATTAAAATTGTTAATTATATTTAGTTCAATCAATTTCTATCTCAAGAAAAGGTTTTATTTCAGCTAGTAAAATGCAGTGGGAAATTATTTTCTTCAAGTTATTTACACTTGTATCACTATGTTTTGGGGAGATATTAAAAGATAGAAAATCTTTTATAGCACGTACTTCTGTGCCTTCATCTACAAATAAGGAATGGACATGGTGTGATACTTCCTTCTCTGTAAGTTTTATCTTTTTTTACAGTAAATATTTTAATAGTTTTTACATTTACTAATATGAAGAATAATTACAGTGTTACTCAGACAGTAACTGTCGAGACTTTGATGATTGTTTATGGTATACGTCACGTAATGATAGTAGTCGAATTCATTGTGGCACAGCATTGTACCCGCATACCTGCTGGGTTTATCCAGATAAGGATCATACTCAAGCAGCTATTGCTAAAGCTCGACAGGGCAAGAGTTGGACTTGGTGTAATCCTGATGTTACGGTACATATTTCTAATTCTTTTTCATGCTGCATATTTAATTTACCTGCTAATTATTTAAAATTTCCAGTGTTTTAGTAATTGGGAGTGCATGTCCGAGCAAGGAAGCTGTTTCAAAATCGCAAAGAATGATACTAAGTTGATTGGATGTGGTGACGGAGTTTGGCCTCATTCATGCTGGAGTTATATTGGATGACTTGAAAGCCATTTAACAAATAATGTTGTTTCAAACTTATGCTACGCTGCGCGCTCCGGGTCAAGAACATTTCATGACCACAGTGCCTTCTCTGCTTTTCGCTCCACACTGCACCTGCCTCCCGCTTCGCCTAGGAGCATATATTATAAACAGTGTAGCACTTATTAGCTAGCAATCAATCAATTATACTTTTTCATCAAGCATAGAGCTACTTTTTCCTACTAATTGGTAGCATGTCTTGAGCACTGGGTTAGCCGTGTCTCACAATTGTATATATTCGTCACTAACTAGGAATTTCGTTGATGAAAATCACTGAGACCTTCGTAGTTATAAGGAAGAGAGGATATAGAAGTGTGCGCTTTTAGCGGCACAAGAACAGGAGCAGCGGCGTGGTGATATTAAAAAAAGGCCAGCGAGTTCAGCGTATATAGTATGCATTTAATAATTTATCTCAAACAGCTAGATAGAACAACAAACAAAGACATGTAATAGAATTAAAGAAGAAAATGTACAATTAATTAAAACATAATAAAAACAATAAACAAACAAACAAGAAAGCGATTACACACTGTGTAAAAGGTTAAAATTAATACATGCACTTTTGTTTAAATAAGATGACTAGCAGCAATTCAACTATATATATTCAATTAATTCTTAGTGAGAAGAACTAAATCTTAGAAAAATATTAAATCACATTAAATTTTTTATTACACATTACTTTTTCTCATAACTTGTTAACTTAGCAAGTTAAAGTGTGGTTAAATTAATCGTACGTCATTTCGCTCGGGACGGAATAATGTATAACTGTCTTGACAGCCAAAACATGGCGCCCGCGTGCTGGGCACGTGTAAGAGGTGGGGTCATGTGATGATTATGCAATATGATTATATAAGCGAGTCGGGAAGTAACGTAATCAATCACCTATTCGTACACATCACCTATTCGTACACCTCCCTACTATTTGATAAGCCTAGTGTCAAATTTCACAACAACCACAATGAAAATTAAGTTATTTATATTAAGAATTATTTCCTGTACGCTTAGAGCACGTACGTGCAGTATGTTCAATAATTCTACATACACTACACTGTGATGCTGCACGTTTTCATGGTTGAGACTCAGCAGCCTCAACCACTCCTTGTTCTCATTCATTGATCCTTCGTACACAATCCAAGCCTTCTTCAACCCCCAAAGCATTCTCTTGAGCTATATATGTACAACCTTTTTTCCGCTTTCTCTTTTGTTTTGCATTTGCAGCTCTTAGTTCCTTGACTTCCTGCTCTAGAAGTGCCATTCTATACATGGTCATTTGACAGCCCTTGACCAGCTGACTTAGAGCATGATTGGTTGGACTGGGTGGGCTCTGCGTACGGCGCTTGATATAGTTCATAACTTTGTCAGTCTGCTGCTCGAGTTGGCGTATATTATGTGATGTGGCTGTGACCCAGGAGATCTGAGAGCTGTGAGAAGTCCCTGGAGGCGTGGGGGTATGCATTGTGGTATTAAG